>JALDNG010003162.1:0-29926 GCA_024349245.1 Neodontobutis hainanensis | reverse complement strand
CCCAGAGTTGTCACATGGTAAAAACTTAGCTCTAGAGACAGGAGCCATCTTTTGTACCAGGCTGTAAACATGTTTTTACACCCGTAAAGTCGCCATTGGGTTTCTCCTTATATTTCCGCTTTTGGAGCCTGCCCTCTGGTGGACGGCGGTATATTGCCGTATTTCGATGTATTTTGACGTATGGCGGCGCCCTTACGCAGGGACCGTTTAGGAGGTTCCATCTTAGACGCTTGGTCCGGATCCGGACCGCGGTCCGCCTATTAGTGACCTCTGATATAGACGCTTCTAGCCCAAGATAAAGCCGTTGAAGTGGGGCGTAGTCGTTCAGCCGTCTGTCGAGTTGTAAGTCTTGTTATTGGTCAAAGGCTGACCAAAACCTCTTTGAATTGGCTAAACAAGGCATATACATACATAAGAAAGGCTAGATGTCTCACGGCGCAGTCTCTAACGTCATCACCGGCGGCCATCTTGAAACAGGCAAGCTTTCTGGCGGACTCTGTGGTACCTGATGTAAGGTGAGTGATCTGCACAAACATAAATACTTTTATCTCGCTGAAATCTTGACGGATTTACAAAATGTTTGATTTCTTACAAACGTTAATAATGTGGCTTTTTTATCTAAAATACAGTCATTGTGAATGTGGTTGTAGTTATTAGCTGGCTTTGAGTGAGACCTAACGTTAGTAGTTACAGTTTAGCTGCTACCCAGCAATTTTACATCAGTGGGAGAGGCAGAATTGCTCATTCTTTTCAATATAACTTAAGTTGCACATGATTTCCAATCGTTTTGGTTTGTTAAAAACATCTTACATTATGATACAGGAAATTGCTGGCTTTATAGGAGAAGATGCCAGACTTTTGTGCAGCCTACGGATGCTCCAACCGCCATAGTCTCAAAACGAGAGCCCGTGGGATCACCTTTCACCTGTAAGATATGAAAATATTATGATTATATTTGGGATAATCTTTAGTTACTTAGTGGATGTATGTTCAGTACAGGTCCTGTTACACAGGAACTGCTGGGCTATGACATAATAGTATTACAAGATTGTTTACACAATCGCAGAATGTTTCTTTTGGACACCTTTTTAATTACTAGTTTAGTGTGGTTGTCTTATTCTAAAGTACATACATGCACACACACATTCATACATACAGTTACCCAAAACATATGATCATTTAGGTGTCCTTACCCTTAATGTTAAAAGAAGGAAAAAGGATTGGAGATGTTGACAATAATTTATATATCTGGGTACATTTCTCACATTTTTAAGGTTTCCCAAAACGGAAAGATGAGGAGGCAGTGGGAACTTGCCCTTAGAAGAGATGGTTTTGTTGCCACTGACAGGACACTGCTCTGCAGTGAGCACTTCAGGAGTGAGGACTTTGACAGAACGGGGCAGAATGTCCAGCTTAAAGATGGTGTTGTGCCAAACATTTTCAACTTTCCAGCTCATCTTCAAAGGGTATCTTCAAACAGTAATTCAAGGTGTATAAGATTGAGAGGTTATCCTCACTTGTAAGTCATTTGGATAAAAGCGTCTGCTAAATGACTAAATGTAAATGTGAGATCAATATGTGATTAAATGTCACTTTAGTTTTTGTTTCTGCAAGTTATATAATGTGGTGTTTATTACAGGACATTTTAGACACTCAAAACTTCATTACTTTATTTTAGCTGGTAGCAGCAAGAAGCACAACCACCTCTAGAAGAGCGGAAGACATCCTGCCAATGGACTTGTCTCAGGATGTACCTCAACATGATGTTGTGAGTGTTTACATGTGGAATGTCAAACAAATGAGAGCATGATGTGGCTTGTTATATTAAATCATTTATCTTGGTGGTACCCAGAAAGGTTTATGGTGGTGTTAGTAGGCTAAGATCCCAATATAATTTGAGGTGGTACTCTGTTTTAGAAGTTTTAGAACTACTGGCTATCTCACTTGCTCCGTCACTCATATACTTGAATGAATAAACATGTGTGAACATTGAAACTAAACCCAGGGGTAGGCAACCTTTACAATCAAAAGAGCCATTTTTGTCCAGAGCCACAAAACGTATTTTTACCTTATAAGTGGACAAGCCTATACAATTTCTTAATTGTATGCTGTTGTGTTTTCTGTTGGAGAATTGGAGAACATGTATTTAGGCTCACAAAATTGAAAAGTGAAGATTGAATTGTAAAAAAAAGTACTTATTAATTTCCATATTACTATTATTTATATATTTGTATACTTTGGCAAAACAACAGGGAGCCACTGGAGAGAGGAGTTTGTGTAATAATGTTCTTTACTCTAGCTAGTCGATAGATGTTTTTTCCGGATTTATTCGGCCAAGTCAGCTTCCTGCTTGACCAATACAGATTAGCTAATCTACCGAGCTATAGCTGGGCTCGATAGTCCGCTCCATAAACTTATTTTTACCCAGTACCTACTGCTTGGCTACTGTCAGCATCCCGCTAACTAATGATATCATATTCAGATTATTGTCCGTAACTCGCTCCGCTAAGTCAGTTTCTAGAATCCCGACAGTTCCGGACAATACACAGCTGTCTGAGCACTGATCAGTGGGAGAAAGAGACAAAAGGCAACACACAGGTTTCGTGGTTCTGTTCTCTCCTTCTCCAAGCTTTATTGTAAACGCACAGTTTATATACAATGGCAGTGTGACCTTACATGGTAATGGTGCATCTACCAATCACAGACATTTTCTGGGCAACAAAGAATACATTCAGAGTAAAAAACAGATGTTTCCTGGGCAGCAAAGCAGTGTGTCCATATATGGAAGTCCATATGGCTCAAAGCATCCTGTCCACCCATGGAGGCACATCCACAGTAGCGTGTGTCCATGTATGGAAGTCTATATGGCCAAAGCATCCTGTCCACACAAAGAGGCACAAAGCCATGTACAATGTCCTACAATGGGTAGTCTAACTAAAGCCCTTAATAACTACAATGAAGTCATAAGCACTCCAAAACTCATCTACAAACTAGGTTAAAAAGGATACAAACTATATTAAAAAGGATATCATTCCAATATATGATTAAAATAACATTTTACTTATAGCAGTTTGAGCCGCAAGCGGCATGTCACTGTCCACTCATATGCATTGCCTGCTTGCCCTAAGTCTATAAAGGCCAAACATGAAGAAGCCTCAGCAAGAGTGAGGAAACTGCAGCGGGAGAAGAGTAATGCCTTGAGGAGAGAAAAGAGGTCCAAGATGAACATGCAGGCTCTTCTGGAGGAACTGAAAGAGAAAAATCTCATCAACGAAGAGCTGAAAGACAACCTTGAATGCTACTCGGGTAAAATAAAAATATTACATTGAATATTTTGTGTATTTTAAGTTCTTTGTTGACTTCCTAGTTACTATTAAAAGGATACCCACTGTATCACTTTGGTAATTGAATTTCAGATCTTCCAGTTCATCTCCTGTCGAGGCAGGGCATAGAGTACACCAAGGCCCAGAGAGATTTTGCCCTTACGCTCCATCTGCATGGTCCAAAGGCATATCACTACCTGAGAGATACCCTGCATATTCACCTGCCACATCCCAGTTCATTGCAAAGGTATTCTTCATGATATTTAATTTTATACTGAATTACATTAAGCACTACAGACAATATTATCATGAATGGTTAAACTTACTGATCTAACAGCTCATGTATCATGCTGATACATGTTGATATTATAGCAATTTTTTTTTGAGTGCCCACAATAGGGATGCTTGTGTTAATGGTTAAATGTCTACTTTTTAATTTTACTAAGGTGGCTGAGCTCTCTTGATGCCGGACCTGGTCTCAATAAAATGATGTTGGACATGCTGGAAAGACGGCGTCAGGAAGACGAGGTCAAGTACGGATGTGTCACTCTGATGCTGGATGCCATGTCCATCAAAAATCACATCCAGTATGATCCTCAGACACAAGCAATGTTTGGATATGTGGACATGGGGGATCGATTGAATGAGACTGACATAGCTTCCGAAGTTCTTTTGTTTATGGTGGTTGGGCTTCAAGGTTATTGGAAAGCTCCAATTGCATATTATTTGACCAAGTCCCTCACACCACAATCACAGAAAGTCTTAGTAGAGCATGCATTAGAAGAGCTGCATCGTTGTCAGATAAGAGTGGTGTGCATGACAATGGATGGTCATGCATCTAATGTCAGTATGTGCACTCAACTTGGGTGCGATCTAAAAGCAGACCCCTGTGAGCCCTTGAAGACCCATTTCCCACATCCAGTAACCCATGACAATGTTTTTGTTATGATGGATGCTTGCCACATGCTGAAGCTGACACGCAATATGTTGCAGGTACGTGCTCATTGTTGCATACATTATTGCGCATATTTGCTCTGGTTGACTCTGTCAAAGTGCTTTTTATATATTTTGATTGTATTTACATAATTGTGCAGAACATGGTGCTTTACATTTGACGTGTGCTATCAATTGGAAGTACATAGTTCATCTGAACAATGTCCAAAAGAAAAGTGGACTACATGCTGCCAACAGAGTCACCGATAAGCATGTGAACTTTGCTAATCAGAAGATGAAGGTATATTTGTATGATGATTAATGTGTAGAAGGCGCAATAGTAATGGGCTCTATAACATTATTGTGTTTTTATACTTTTTGATGTTTGTATCTTGTAGTGCTAATTTGTACTTCATTTCTCCTTATAAACTCAATCAAGGTCTCCCTGGCTGCCCAGACTTTGAGTAGCTCTGTGGCAGTGGCACTCTGCATGTTACAGGAGGTGGGCTATCCAGAGTTTAGAGATTGTGAGGCTACTTCAGAATTCATTAAGGTAATGCAGCTAGGGATTTGCATCATTTGACCAAAATGATTTCTAACATTTGAGTGATTAATTGGTTTAAACCCTACAACCCTTTACACCCACCCTACCTTTGTGGTTGGTCTGCTGGTCAGCAACCCCAAAACGAGGTTGGCTGTTAAAAGGTGAATGCCACCAGGATTAAAACCCTTTATCTTTTTCTTATCAAATTCAACAATATGCAAGAACTTGAATAAAACTGTTTATCCTTACCTCAGAAGCACCCTTATTGTCACATGTCCGATTTACATGTTTAAAGCAGTGCAGCAATTTAATTTTAAAAAGCATAGCCACAGAGGAAATGGAGAGAAATTAAACTATGCCTCATACTTTGGTGTTTGCTATCTGATATCTGTTGACACTCAGTTATAGTGATGATTTCAGTGCTTCCGGTTAATTTTGATATTTGTTTATAGATAACAGACAGGCTGTTTGACATCTTGAACAGCCGCAATCCCAGAGCCAAAGGGTTCAAAGCACCCCTTGGTTCTAGGAATTGGACAAGCACCAGGGAGTTCTTGTCAAAAGCCAGGGGGTACTTGCTCACTTTGAAGATGGAAGATGGCAAACCCCTTTACCGAACAAAGAGGTCTTTTAAAATAGTGACTGTTCTGCTGTTTATCTATCTTCTGCATCGAGTTCATAAGATGCTCTGTCCTGTAAGATGTTCGGTCCTGTCTGCATAAAGTTCAGAAGATGCTCTTTTCTGTCTCCGTCAAGTTCATAAAGTGGTACGTTTTATAAATATGATACTATCTTGTTCCAATGTGTTTGCTGTCTGCAAATTTGTTTCAGTTCCAATTCTCTTGTATTCAGTTTATTTCTCCCCAGATGCCGGTGTTAAAATGGTATGTATTGGATTGTCTGCATGTTATGTTGTGAATTGATTCCAGAAGATTTAGTGTCCTAAAAGTAATTTTTAAGAATCATAAACCTCACACTGATTATACTTTTAAGGTGAAGTGCTGAGAAGTGCTGCTCTGGGAGCATTCACCATTTTCACCCTGTACCGTTAGTTTGCATCCCTGCTTTCTTGTGTCCTTTTTTGTGAGGATCATCATAGTAATACAGTATTTGCTTTTGAAGATTCCTTTCTGTCCTGGGCTTCATCATAAACATTGACAGATTGATGTCGATGGTTCCTGTGCTGCTTGAAGGACAGGGATATGTCCTGACCTACAGGTTCAGCCAGGACCACTTGGAGCTTCTCTTCAACTCCATCAGAGCGTCCGGTAGGGTTCATCATTAATATTTACCAGCCGCTACACTAAGTGACACAAAGTGTCAGCAAACGCTTCTATTGTTTTCAGTTTTTCGGTCCATATGTTTTTATTTTTTGTAAAATGTGTTTTCTGAAGACATGCACATTTACCCTAACCCTAAGACATACACAGTACCTGGAAGTGTCACAAACCATTTTGAGTATATAGAAAAATTCCTGTATTTGTATCTGTTTGCCGAATTTATCACCACTGATACAGTCTGAATTGTATGATAATGTCATGCAACTTAATTTATAAGGAAAGATCATTCAGGGGTGGCTAGTTCTAGTTTTTTCTTTTTTAAGCACCAAACATTTTTAAAGCATGTATTGAATATCTGTGTACTATACTCCATATATCTTTTTTTTTTTTTTTTTTTTAAAAGGTGGCTTGGAATAACAACCCTAATGCCAGCCAGTTCAAGTACATCTTCAGGAAGCTGATGGCTCGGTGTGGGGTTGTTAAACCATGCAGAGGCAATGTGACAGCACAGGATGACACAGAGTCCCTACCAGCTGTCATTGTCACCTCTACAAGCCTGTCAGCTGTAGATATGTCCTCTGCAGCAGGAGAAGAAGATCTTCCGTCCCCATTTGCTGACATTCCTGCCCTAGTTCATGACCACAGCTACCTTCCCATCCGCTTTGATGGTCTTGTGGACAATGCTCTTGTGTACATTTCAGGTAAAGGCTGACTGAAAGTTGATTTTGCCTATAACCGATAGTGCCAATAGTCAAATTCTGGGGGAAAACAATCTCGCGATAGACCATAAAGACAAATCTTCCCTTAATTTCCACATCCTTATAATTGATTATTATTATAAGTAATGATATTATTATACTAACTCAAATTTCAGGATTTGTTGTGCGACGGGCTCTAAAGAAGCTGTCTTGTGATGTCTGCCGTGCCAGCCTAGTGACAGACGCTGCATCTGCCATCAAGGACCAGAGCTACCACCTGCTGACCTTAAAAAACAATGGAGGTCTGGTGATTCCATCAGAAGGCACAGTGAGGGTCGTCAGGGCAGCAGAGTGGGTCATTCATCAGGCATCAACAAGTACCAGACGATCACAGCCCATCAAACTGCTAGAGGTCGTGTACATTGTACGGAAGAGGATAGGGTCAGAGGATGTGTTTGTGCTCGGGGAGCACATTGGTGAAACGCAGTATGGCATAGACAACCACCACCATACGCTGTTAACAGTAGATGTGTCCCCGTTTTTTTAAGCTACGGCTGCACCACATCGCTAAAATGAATAACCTTATCTTACAGAGCAACAACATGCAACAGAAATTCAATAAAACTGTCCTTTTCAAAGGGCATTAGCCCAAGCCCTGTTATGGGTCATTTTTTTTTTTCTTCTCTGTCCTCCACAGTAGTGTAGTTCTCTCTACAGGGTGGGGATTTCAACATGCAGCATTTTTTTTATGTATATTTGTAAAGGGGAATCTTGTATCTATCCATTTTTTTTTTTTTTTTTGCAAATGTCACTTTTATAATAGTTAAAAAAACAAATAAATATACTTTTGTGTAATTCTATATCAGAACCCCTGATATACAATTCAAATAGTCTACAAGAAACTTCAGCGTGTTACCAAGAGGTTACCACACAGTAAGCCTTTAATATGTAGCCTATGTCTATGTTTTGGGTAACCAAAAGTCCTATGGGGAGTTTCGAAAGGCATTTTACAAAAATCATGAGCATACCTTGGCAAATCAATGGTCTAAAGTACTCATATTTCATTCTATATTGATCTGCTTTTGCACACAGCTTTACAAGACCTGGTGCTTGGGCTCAGTTGTGTTTCTAAAGTCATATCAAGAGACCTAGAAGCTGTAATGTGGTCAGTTGAGATGCTTGTTATCCAGCAGAAAGAAAAACTATTCTAGCCTCTATAACTCTGTGCAAGTACTTTACATAATTATTCTGATTGTTTCCTAAGAAACTACAGGGTCTCAGTTTTCTAAAGAGGTTTGATGGTAGGCAAAAATAGCTGGGAACAGTGATCTCTGAAGTAGGCGCAGTGCAATGTCAAGGGGAAAAGCCTAGAAAATGGCCCAATCCTCAAGAAGTTAAAATAAACGTAATAATTCAAATTATTTTATTATAATACATACAACATAATAAAAGTGTATGTATGTATGTATGTATGTATGTATGTATGTATGTAAAAAAACCTTTGTCCTTCACCCTCTGCGGGTGGTCTCATCCTTCGAGCTCGGGTCCTCTACCAGAGGCCTGGGAGCTTGAGGGTTCTGCAGTATCTTTGCTGTTCCTAGTACTGCACTTTTCTGGACCGAGATGTCTGGAGATGTTCCAGGGATCTGCTGTAGCCACTCTTCCAGTTTGGGGTCACTGCCCGAGTGCTCCGATGACCACGGGCACCACTGTCGCCTTCACCTTCCAAGTCTTTTCTAGCTCTTCTCTGAGCCCTTGGTATTTCTCTAATTTCTCATGTTCCTTTTTCCTGATGTTGCAATCACTTGGTATTGCCACATCAACCACAACGGCTTTCCTCTGCTGTTTGTCCACCACCACGATGTCTGGTTGGTTCGCCATTACCATTCTGTCAGTCTGAATCTGGAAGTCCCACAGGATCTTGGCTCGGTCATTCTCTACCACCTTTGGAGGTGTTTCCCACTTTGACCTCGGGGTTTCCAGTCCGTACTCCGTGCAGATGTTCCTGTACACTATGCCAGCCACTTGGTTATGGCGTTCCATGTATGCTTTCCTGCCAGCATCTTACACCCTGCAGTTAAGTGTTGGATTGTCTCAGGGGCCTGTTTGCACAGCCTACACCTTGGGTCTTGTCTGGTGTGGTAGATCTGGGCCTCTATTGCTCTGGTGCTCAGGGCTTGTTCCTGTGCAGCCATGATGAGTGCCTCTGTGCTGTCCTTCAGTCCGGCCCGTTCTAGCCATTGGTAGGATTTCTTGATATCAGCCACTTCAGATATGTTCGGTGGTACATCCCATGTAGGGTTTGTCCTCCCATGATGGTCCCTCCTCCAGCTCCTCTTCCTCTGTTCCCCATTGCCTGAGACATTCACTAAGCACGTCATCTGTCGGGGCCTTATCTTTGATGTACTTGTGGATCTTGGATGTTTCATCCTGGATAGTGGCTCTCACACTCACTAGTCCACGGCCGCCTTCCCACGGCTAGCGACAGTCTCAGGGTGCTGGATTTGGGATGGAACCCTCCATGCATGGTGAGGAGCTTTCGTGTCTTAACGTCCTGTGGTCTGTATCTCTTCCTTTGGCCACCTTATTATTCCTGCAGGGTATCTGATCACTGGCAGGGCGTAGCTGTTTATTGCCCGTGCCTTGTTCTTGCCATTGAGCTGACTTCTTAGGACTTGCCTTACTCGATAGGAGGTATTTGGCAGTTGCTGTTTTCCTTGTTACCTCTTCAAGGTTGCCATTTGCCTGTGGTATTCCAAGGTACTTGTAACCATCCTCAATGTCTGCTATTGTTCCTTCTGGTAGTGAGACCCCTTCTGTGTGGACTACCTTCCCTCTCTTTGTCACCATTCGACTACACTTCTCAAGCCCGAATGACATCCCAATGTCAGAGCTGTAGATCCTGGTGGTGTGGATCAGTGAGTCAATGTCCCGCTCGCTCTTAGCGTATAGCTTGATGTCATCCATGTAGAGGAGGTGACTGATGGTGGCCCCATTCCTGAGTCGGTATCCATAGCCAGTCTTGTTGATTATTTGGCTGAGGGTTCAGACCTATGCAGAACAGCAGTGGGGACAGAGCATCTCCTTGGTATATGCCACATTTGATGGATACTTGTGCAAGTGGCTTGCCATTGGCCTCAAGGGTGGTTTTCCATAGCCTCATCGAGTTTGCAATGAAGTGTCTTAGAGTCCTGTTGATGTTGTACATCCCCAAGCATTCAGTGATCCATGTGTGTAGCATTGAGTCATATGCTTTCTTGTAATCAATCCAGGCAGTGCACAGGTTGGTGTGTCGGGTTCTGCAGTCTTGGGTGACTGTTCTGTCAACCAGGAGTTGGTGTTTGGCCCCTCTGGTTTCTTTTCCGATGCCCTTCTGTGCTTTGCTCATGTATTGATCCATGTGCCCACTTATCTTAGCCGATGATGCCTGACATGAGCTTCCATGTTGTGGAGAGACAGGTTATTGGCCGATAGTTGGATGGCACTGTACCCTTTGTGGGATCCTTCAGGATCAGGATTGTACGCCCTTCGGTAAGCCATTCAGGGTGCGTCCCATCCATTAGCAGCTGGTTCATTTGTGCTGCAAGGCGCTCGTGGAGTGCAGTGAACTTCTTTAGCCAGTAGGTGTGGATCCTGTCAGGGCCCGGTGCTGTCCAGTTTTTCATACCTGAGACTCTTTATTTATTTATTTAATTTTATTTATATATTTATTTATTTAATTTTATTTATATATTTATTTATTTAATTTTATTTATATATTTATTTATTTAATTTTATTTATATATTTATTTATTTAATTTTATTTATATATTTATTTATTTAATTTTATTTATATATTTATTTATTTAATTTTATTTATATATTTATTTATATATATATATATATATATATATATATATATATATATATATATATATATATATATATATATATATATATATATATATATATATATATATATATATATATATATATATATATATTCATTCATTCATTCATTCCTTGGGCGTGTGTATATTCATTGCATCTCTATGTTCTGTTCAAAGTTATTTTCATATGGAAGTCCATGGTTATAATTATTCATAAGTATGCAGTGTCATAAGTACATCTCTGACGTTTATAACAAACCAAACTGTTTAAAAATCGGTAGAAAATTTAGCAAGTTATGGTTATTTAAAAAGTACATGCACCATTAAAACACAATGTTACGAGTGAGCAAACTGCCTGTGACAAGATGGCCGCCAGGTGCGGACGTCGACCTCCATTGGCCAACAGCGCGGACGAGACATCTAGCCTTTCTTATGTATGTCTATGAAACAAGGTGTCAATCTAATGCTAACACTTCCTGGTAGCATTTTATATTAGCTTTTTTCAGCGGTTCAAAATGAATTATGTTTTTTATTTACGAAAGAGACGACATAAAGTGTCGCAACTGATTTCAGTTGGGAATACTTTTCGGCAGTTTTTGTGCCTTGGAGGCTCTAACATGTCGTTTGGACCTAATTATTTTACTGGATATAATTCCCTGGACCTTTACGAGCAGAATGAGAACCAGTTTATGGGAATTTGTTGCGGTTCGAGTCCAAAAAAGCCGTCAAAGGTAAGCCAAATCCAATCTCCATCTTTGTGCTTGACTGTAAAACGGGCTTTGGTGTCAAATCTGTGGTTTTCATGTCGTAAAATGGTTTATATCCTCTGAAAGACGAGACTTTAAGCTTTAATTTGATGTATACATTTTTGGGTTTGCATGAAGGAGTTGCTCGCACTAACGCTGTTTTGTTCTGGAAGAGTAACGTCGCTGCACTTTAAGAGGATATATATATCTATCCTCTTAAAGGTCCAGCACATTACTGGCTGTAGGGCCAAAATGGAAATTTAGTTGTTAGCTAGGCTCAGCATCGTTTAGTTTAAGGTTAACTCAGATGTATCTCCTTCAAACAAAAGTTTCACGACGTTATTTATTTTCTGAATAAGAGGTCTGTTGTTAACGCTGCGACTTTGTTTGCCATCACGTGACTATGTGGTTGTCTAGACAACGTGATCACGTGATGGAATCAATCGGGAACTCTGTGACGTAACTAGCCTCTGTAGATTTTCTCTCTAGTAAGAACATCTTCTGCACACTGTTTATTAAGACAAATATTGAATAGATTATTTTAAGAATAAGGCCTGTAATCTGAACATTACTTACCTCACCTCTTTCAACAAAAATCTTAAAGATAGTCAAATCGTTCTTGAAAACAAGATGGCCTTTTTGAAGAATGACCTGGAGGAAAAGCTGAAAACCGAACTGGAGAAAAATAAGGCCTGTGAAGCTGAGATTACTGACCTCACATCTTCCAACAACGATCTTAAAGAAAGTAAAATCTTTCTTAAAAACAAGTTGGCCCGTTTCAAAATAGACGTGGAAAAACAAATGTGCTATCTTCAGCTGAGTAAAAAATCTCTGAGGAAGGAGAATCTGCACCTCACTAAAGAAAATAATCAACTTTTGTCACAAAACAAGCGGTCCCATGCTGAGATTACTCAGTTTAAAGACACCATGGAGAAGCAGAAGACCACCATTCTGAATTTGGAGGAAAAGATAATAAACCAATTGAAGAAAATTAAGGCCTGTAATCTGAACATTACTTATCTCACCTCTTTCAACAACGATAAAGAAAATCAAATCGTTCTTAAAAACACGATTGCCTTTCTGAAAAAAGACCTGGAGAAAAAACTGAAAACTGAACAGGAGAAAAATAAGGCCTGTGAAGCTGAGATTACTGACCTCACATCTTCCAACAACGATCTTAAAGAAAATCAAATCGTTCTTGAAAACAAGATGGCCTTTTTGAAGAATGACCTGGAGGAAAAGCTGAAAACCGAACTGGAGAAAAATAAGGCCTGTGAAGCTGACATTACTGACCTCACATCTTCCAACAACGATCTTAAAGAAAGTCAAATCTTTCTTGAAAACAAGATGGCCTTTCTGATAAAAGACCTGAAGGAAAAGCTGAAAACCGAACTGGAGAAAAATAAGGCCTGTGAAGCTGAGATTACTGACCTCACATCTTCCAACAACGATCTTAAAGAAAATCAAATCGTTCTTGAAAACAAGATGGCCTTTTTGAAGAATGACCTGGAGGAAAAGCTGAAAACCGAATTGGAGAAAAATAAGGCCTGTGAAGCTGAGATTACTGACCTCACATCTTCCAACAACAATCTTAAAGAAAGTAAAATCTTTCTTGAAAACAAGTTGGCCCGTTTCAAAATAGACGTGGAAAAACAAATGTGCTATCTTCAGCTGAGTAAAAAATCTCTGAGGAAGGAGAATCTGCACCTCACTAAAGAAAATAATCAACTTTTGTCACAAAACAAGCGGTCCCATGCTGAGATTACTCAGCTTAAAGACACCATGGAGAAGCAGAAGACCACCATTCTGAATTTGGAGGAAAAGATAATAAGCCAATTGAAGAAAATTAAGGCCTGTAATCTGAACATTACATATCTCACCTCTTTCAACAACGAAAAGAAAATCAAATCGTTCTTGAATAACACGATTGCCTTTCTGAAAAAAGACCTGGAGAAAAAGCTGAAAACCGAACTAGAGAAAAATAAGGCCTGTGAAGCTGAGATTACTGACCTCACATCTTCCAACAACGATCTTAAAGAAAATCAAATCGTTCTTGAAAACAAGATGGCCTTTTTGAAGAATGACCTGGAGGAAAAGCTGAAAACCGAACTGGAGAAAAATAAGGCCTGTGAAGCTGAGATTACTGACCTCACATCTTCCAACAACGATCTTAAAGAAAGTAAAATCTTTCTTGAAAACAAGTTGGCTCGTTTCAAAATAGACGTGAAAAAACAAATGTGCTATCTTCAGCTGAGTAAAAAATCTCTGAGGAAGGAGAATCTGCACCTCACTAAAGAAAATAATCAACTTTTGTCACAAAACAAGCGGTCCCATGCTGAGATTACTCAGCTTAAAGACACCATGGAGAAGCAGAAGACCACCATTCTGAATTTGGAGGAAAAGATAATAAGCCAATTGAAGAAAATTAAGGCCTGTAATCTGAACATTACATATCTCACCTCTTTCAACAACGAGCGTAAAGAAAATCAAATCGTTCTTGAATAACACGATTGCCTTTCTGAAAAAAGACCTGGAGAAAAAGCTGAAAACCGAACTAGAGAAAAATAAGGCCTGTGAAGCTGAGATTACTGACCTCACATCTTCCAACAACGATCTTAAAGAAAATCAAATCGTTCTTGAAAACAAGATGGCCTTTTTGAAGAATGACCTGGAGGAAAAGCTGAAAACCGAACTGGAGAAAAATAAGGCCTGTGAAGCTGAGATTACTGACTTCACATCTTCCAACAACAATCTTCAATAAATTAAAATATTTGAAGACCTGGGGAAGAAAGTAAAATGTTAAAACTGTAAATTTATTTGCATTTGTACTACAAATGCATATCTCCAACAAGTGTTCTTGTAAGAACATTTTAAGAGTTAGTCAAGCACCCCAAAAACTAAATAAAAATATTCAAAAAACAATGAAATGCTATAAAGTTTACTATAATACAATTGTGTATGGTATATTGGTTTTATCTTTCAGCTTTGTCCCTGCCTCACTGTGAGACGTACGACCTTTGTTTTTGAGCTATGCTTGCCGACTTATCCCACGATTGCACGTCTTTTGTCTAAGACTGCCGAAATTGTAGTGTAGCTTTAGTCTGATTATAATCAATGCTTTAATTTTGTATAGTCAGTGCTTTACTGTTAATTTATAAATAAATCCATTACTTAGTAAATGAGCAGAGCTTATTAGCATTTAACACTCGGACCACAGTTGTTTATTCTCTCCTGTTCATGTAAACCTAAAGTGAGTATACGTTGCATTTAAACATGCTGAAACTGTTAAACCAGCAAAAAGACACAGTCATGAAGTGTAGAATGATGTAAAACATCCTTGTTTAGATTAGTTCTTCTTTGGAAATATTGTATATACATCTCCAGTAATATTGTATATTATGCTCTCACTCTTGCTCCAGGTCATATGCTTATCCACATACAAGTATGACTTAATGTCTTTAGCTGTATCTCCTATTTGGTGCCAGGCTAATCCAAACAATACAAAGACATCACTTTGCACTACATCTAATCATTGTCCAGGGACACTCTGTCCTGTACACTTAGTGACACACACCTATGACTGACACGTCAGCTCAATACACGTCCATCCACGACCCTGGAGCTGAGAGGCGGGCATAATGTACACCATAATGTATTAATTACATCTTTAAGCAAAACCTTCCGCAGGTTTTGCTTAAATGGTCTAAAGCAGGTCTAAAGCAGGTCTAAAGCAGGTCTAAAGCAGGTCTAAAGCAGGTCTAAAGCAGGTCTAAAGCAGGTCTAAAGCAGGTCTAAAGCAGGTCTAAAGCAGGTCTAAAGCAGGGGCCTGTTGCACAAAAGTAGGATAAGGGATTAAGCCAGGATATCTTGGTGATCCTGGCTCAATTGATCTCTAATCCGGTTGCACTAAAGCTGGATAGGGGCAGGAGGATATGTTATGGTATAAATTACCATGGAGATTTATTCTGTGGAGCTAGCCTGCTCCAGACCAGGCTAAATTCCAGGATCTATTTAATCTCATCCCTAATGTCAGTCAGTAGTCACCACAAATGGAAACAAATAGTTCTTTCACTGCTCACTATACATTGTTATCACATATAACTAGACCCACTGTCATTATTTAAACGTTTGTGAACATTAATTTCAATCATTTTGGATAAATGATTTATAGATGATGTTGCCATCATTAGATAATTTACAGTTTCCCATAGACTATAAGGCTATATATAAAATGATAGAATATTAGGGCCACAGAGGGAAAAAAAAAGACAAGCCATAATATTGTAAGCAGTTGTTTTAAAGGAGGACAGTTGTTAAAATGACAGATGTGGGGCATTTTGTGAATTTGTACTTCAGTATGGTTTCATAAACACAGACATGCTGATGTGCCAGAATATGAAGTATCACATTGTCATAACTATCAAAACTGTAAAAAGAATGTTTTTCTGCAGAAAGAACCAGCCTCATACATTTATGACTTTTCCTTTTTTTTCCTATCCTTTTTCCTCAGTGGGGCCCTGGTACTCTGTCATATAAACAAATGCACATTCCATATGAATATAAAAACACAATGTGTAACATTATGTTCCTTTATTGAATAAGGACAAAACAAAGCAGGTAAACTAGCAGCTCCTTTCGAAACTGAAGTCACAGTGACTCTACAAGATGGAAAGCACAGAATCAAAGCATATTATACAAAATGAGACATACACATTCAAAGGTCTGTATATAACACACCCTGCATGTCTGCACACTAAAATAAATGCAGGACAAATCCATACACATCAACTGAACAGACAAATTAATGGATGCAGTAGCCTCCCTGCAGCCTTGTATTACACACAGTATACCGCACAATCATCATAAGAGGCCAAATTCGTCAAAATATCAACCCAAAAAAACCCTATTGCCTCTGCCACTGGAGGACATGTTTTACCTAAATTGAAAGCACACATACTAACTAAAATAATTCAACACATATTGGTCCCTCAGCAGCCGACCACTGTCGTCATCAGGGAAGATTGCCAGATTGTCCCAGTCCATGGCTGGTGGCACTCTGGGGGCCCTCGCCTTCCTCAGGCAGGCCACATTGTGGAGGACAGCACAAGAAAATATTTAAGATTTTTTTTTATATTTTTTTTTTACAGAAAACAAGACAAAAATTACGGAGCCCCTCTGGTCTCACTATGTAAAAAAAAATATATGTAACTAAGTCGTAGCCACGAGATACGCTAAGTCGTGGCCACGAGATACGCTAACTCGTGGCCACGAGTTAAGCTAAGTCGTGGCCACGAGATAAGTAAATATGAAAGCATGCACACTAACACTGCCGCCCATGAGGCTCTTACATACAGCCAGATGGAGGTACCGTGACCTAAGCCTACAACGCCCTCTGCTGACGTTTTATCGTAGGCTACACAGACATGCTTTTCCAAAATGTCAAACACTTCAATAACTAATAAACCAGTCTGCACACTACTATAGACTATCTTAAAATCATAATCAGAAATACTTTATTGATCTTTATTGATATCGATAACCTTTGTTATTTAAATGGACCCTGTACTGTAGTGCAATGTAATACTTCACATTCTGTGCAATATTATCTGTTTTAATATTCAGTGTAATATAGTTTGCTGCAGTTCTGCTTATATTTATTTACTAGTACTGTTCATCACAATCAATTCTATTCTGTTAATACAGTAATGTAAATCTTGTAGGCTGCATATCCATGGTCCTTTATAACTCTTCTTCATATTTTATAGCATATATTTATTTAGCATATACTTTTTACATGTGTATAGGCTACTTGTTTATTTACCAACTTATATTATTATTTATATTTCTTTAAATGTCTTGATGTGCACATCAACTGTGACACAACAATTGTCCCCTGGGTTATCGATATCAATAAAGATCAATAAAGTATTTCTGATTATGATTTTAAGATAGTCTATATTAGTGTGCAGACTGGTTTATTAATTATTGAAGTGTTTGACATTTTGGAAAAGCATGTCTGTGTAGCCTACGATAAAACGTCAGCAGAGGGCGTTCTAGGCTTAGGTCACGGTACCTCCATCTGGCTGTTTGTATGAGCCTTATGGGCGGCAGAGTTAGTGTGCATGCTTTCATATTTACTTATCTCGTGGCCACGACTTAGCTTAACTCGTGGCCACGAGTTAGCGTATCTCGTGGCCACGACTTAGCGTATCTCGTGGCCACGACTTAGCGTATCTCGTGGCCACGACTTAGCGTATCTCGTGGCCACGAGTTAGTTACATATATTTTTTTTTTTTTACATAGTGAGACCTACGGAGCCCCTCTGGTCTCACTATGTAAAAAAAAAAAATATATGTAACTAAGTCGTGGCCACGAGATACGCTAACTCGTGGCCACGAGTTAAGCTAAGTCGTGGCCACGAGATACGCTAAGTCGTGGCCACGAGATACGCTAAGTCGTGGCCACGAGATACGCTAAGTCGTGGCCACGAGATACGCTAAGTCGTGGCCACGAGATAAGTAAATATGAAAGCATGCACGCTAACTCTGCCACCCATAAGGCTCATACATACAGCCAGATGGAGGTACCGTGACCTAAGCCTAGAACGCCCTCTGCTGACGTTTTATCGTAGGCTACACAGACATGCTTTTCCAAAATGTCAAAGACTTCAATAATTAATAAACCAGTCTGCACACTACTGTAGATTATCTTAAAATCATAATCAGAAATACTTAATTGATCTTTATTGATATCGATAACCCAGGGGACAATTGTTGTGTCACAGTTGATGTGCACATCAAGACATTTAAAGAAATATAAATAATAATATAAGTTGGTAAATAAACAAGTAGCCTATACACATGTAAAAAGTATATGCTAAATAAATATATGCTATAAAATATGAAGAAGAGTTATAAAGGACCATGGATATGCAGCCTACAAGATTTACATTACTGTATTAACAGAATTGAATTGATTGTGATGAACAGTACTAGTAAATAAATAGAAGCAGAACTGCAGCAAACTATATTACACTGAATATTAAAACAGATAATATTGCACAGAATGTGAAGTATTACATTGCACTACAGTACAGGGTCCATTTAAATAACAAAGGTTATCGATATCAATAAAGATCAATAAAGTATTTTTGATTATGATTTTAAGATAGTCTATATTAGTGTGCAGACTGGTTTATTAATTACTGAAGTCTTTGACATTTTGGAAAAGCATGTCTGTGTAGCCTACGATAAAACGTCAGCAGAGGGCGTTGTAGGCTTAGGTCCATCTGGCTGTATGTATGAGCCTTATGGGCGGCAGAGTTAGCGTGCATGCTTTCATATTTACTTATCTCGTGGCCACGACGACTTGTATCTCGTGGCCACGAGTTAGCGTATCTCGTGGCCACGACTTAGCTTAACTCGTGGCCACGACTTAGCTTAACTCGTGGCCACGACTTAGCTTAACTCGTGGCCACGACTTAGCTTAACTCGTGGCCACGACTTAGCTTAACTCGTGGCCACGACTTAGCTTAACTCGTGGCCACGAGTTAGCGTATCTCGTGGCCTACGACTTAGTTACATATATTTTTTTTTTTACATAGTGAGACCAGAGGGCTCCGTAAAAATACTAAGTAAGAAAGACATTTTTGCAGTGCAGTGAGCAACTGACCTTGGCTCCTTTGAAAGGCGCTATATAAATTAAAGTGATTATTATTATTATAGCTCATGTATTCTAGAAAATGTTATTTATATAGCACTTTTCACAATTGTTTCATTCTGTCAAAGCTGCTTTACATTAATAAAAGCAGGGGAAACACATGCAGAGTACAACGGCTAAGATTAAACCGTACTGAGCGTAGTAAAGTAAAATTTAATAATTTATCATAGCTTTATGTGTTGGAGTTAACGTTACACAATTTCACTTATATATGCAGTGCATTTCAATAAAAAAAGTAACCGTTTCATAATTACAGTACAACTGCGTTTTTGGAGATGTGAATTAAATATTTGATTTGTAATTGTGATGTTTCAGCGGAGCGGTGAGTGTGTAATTGTGCACTACTTACGCATTCAGGCGGTCTGCAATACTTTGCCAGGCTTTTTCTCTTTGCTTTATCACTGTGGCGGTGTTGCCTTTCTTCTTAATTATATCTTTTACCTCCTCGTAGGCCTTCATGAGGATTTGTGCTTCCGACGGGGAAAAGTACGCGGCTCTAGTTGCCATGGTAAATCAGTTAATCTGGGATCTGTGGCGGGTCTATTTGAGTGAGCCGTGAGCGCGCACCTATCCAGGATTGGTTTCACCTGGCTTAATGAATCCGTGTCTGCTCATCCTGGCTTGGTCTTTGTGCAACCAATTAAGCCTGGACGCACATGTTTTGGCTTTATTGAGCTCAGCTGAGTCATTTATCCCGGATGTCTTAATTCTACTTTTGTGCAACAGGCCCCAGGTCTAAACCAGGTCTAAAGCAAGTCTAAACCAGGACTAAAGCAAGTCTAAAGCAGGTCTAAAGCAAGTCTAAAGCAAGTCTAAAGCAGGTCTAAAGCAGGTCTAAAGCAGGTCTAAAGCAGGTCTAAACCAGGTCTAAACCAAGTCTAAACCAAGTCTAAACCAAGTCTAAACCAAGTCTAAACCAAGTCTAAACCAGGTCTAAAGTAGTTCTTAACAAGGTCTAAAGCAGGTCTATGGCAAGTCTAAAGCAGGTCTATGGCAAGTCTAAAGCAGGTCTATGGCAAGTCTAAATCAGGTCTAAAGGCAGGTCAAAGGCAGGTCAAAGGCAGGTCTAAAGCAGGTCTAAAGCAGGTCTAAACAAGGTCTAAATCAGGTCTAAAGCAGCTCTAAAGCAGGTCTAAAGCAGGTCTAAAGCAGGTCAAAGGCAGGTCTAAAGCAGGTCTAAACCAGGTCTAAACCAGGTCTAAACCAGGTCTAAAGCAGGTCTGAAGCAGGTCTGAAGCAGGTCTGAAGCAGGTCTGAAGCAGGTCTGAAGCAGGTCTGAACCAGGTCTGAAGCAGGTCTGAACCAGGTCTGAACCAGGTCTGAACCAGGTCTGAACCAGGTCTAAGGCAGGTCTAAAGCACGTCTAAAGCACGTCTAAAGCACGTCTAAAGCACGTCTAAAGCACGTCTAAAGCACGTCTAAAGCACGTCTAAAGCACGTCTAAAGCACGTCTAAAGCACGTCTAAAGCAGGTCTAAAGCAGGTCAAAAGCAGGTCTAAGGCAGGTCTAAGGCAGGTCTAAGGCAGGTCTAAGGCAGGTCTGAAGCAGGTCTGAAGCAGGTCTAAGGCAGGTCTAAGGCAGGTCTAAAGCCAGGTCTAAAGCCAGGTCTAAAGCCAGGTCTAAAGCCAGGTCTAAAGCAGGTCAAAGCCAGGTCTAAAGCACGTCTAAAGCACGTCTAAAGCAGGTCTAAAGCAGGTCTGAAGCAGGTCTGAAGCAGGTCTGAAGCAGGTCTGAAGCAGGTCTGAAGCAGGTCTGAAGCAGGTCTAAGGCAGGTCTAAGGCAGGTCTAAGGCAGGTCTAAGGCAGGTCTAAAGCAGGTCTAAATTAGGTCTAAAGCAGGTCTAAAGCAGGTCTAAAGCAGGCCTAAACCAGGACTAAGCCAGGTCTAAAGCAGAGCTAAACCAAGACCAAACCGGGTCTAAACCAGGACTGATCCGGGACTGAACCGGGACTGAACCGGGACTAAACCGGGACTAAAATTAGGTCTAAACCAGGTCTAAACCAAGTCTAAACCAAGTCTAAACCAAGTCTAAACCAAGTCTAAACCAAGTCTAAACCAGGCCTAAACCAGGCTTAAACCAGGGCTAAACCAGGGCTAAACAAGGGTTAAACCAGGGGCTAGGGTTTAGAGACACACACCTGCAAAAAATGCCTCTCCTCTGGTCACAGACGGTAAAAGTTAGACAGAATTTGGATTGGACCCCCAGGTGACCTATAGGTTTCCTTCCTCTTTTTTAGCAGGTCAGTAGGCCCGTGCACTATATCCTATATTAGGAGTTTCTTTCAAATACAGCCCTAATCCTCAACAGAACGCCAGTGCCACTGACCTGTCATTTTCTGGTCTCTCTCCCCCTTTTTTTTTTTTTTTCTGTAGTCTCCATATAGCTCCCACACAGCTGCTCTAATCATACACCACATAAGAGTTCCCCCTCACACAGGTTTACTCAATTACTCAATCATCCTTTCACCTTACATACATGTGACTACAGCCCCCTATTATTGGCTGGTTGAATCTTGAGGCGGGACATTAGCCCCAGCCCCAACATTCAAATAGTGCCTGGCAGTTGGAATTCTCCATTTCCCTCTGAGGAAGCAACAACTAGTTGCGAAACGTCAGGGATTTGGGTCTCTGTTGCACAGCCTTTCAGTCTATTGCTAAATTGAAATAATTTGGGTATTAATTATCTTAAATTGGTCAAAGCTACCAAATTGTTGGCAGTGGTTTTACCTGGACATGTTTTAAAGGATTCTTTTAAAGGAGTATTTTAGCCTTTTTGGTCTTTTTTAACTATTTTGGGAAACCTGAGCTTTTTAAAGGTTAAATCTGGAGATCTTGGACTCCAAACCACCAACATGGAGCTAGGATAAACATCCAGCCTTGACATTGAAGAGACCCCAACCAACCACCTCGTGTCTCAGGTTAAATCTGGAAACCTTGGACTCCAAACCACCAACACGGAGCTAGGTTAATATCCAGCCTTCACATTGAAGAGACCCCAACTAACCACCTTGTGTCTCAGGTAGGACCGCGTCACAATTTGTTTTACCATTGATATTGTGCTGTGTAACTCAGCAACATGAGAGATTTCCAACTGCCAGGTAAGAACCCTACACACAGCACACAAACTCCACAACTTCAAGCACACTCGATACATACACAGCCCTACACCACCCACACACATACCACATACACCCCAGCGCTTAGCCACCCCCCTGACCCAGAGACCCGACAGGCCAGCAAACAGTACTTCAAATTGATCCAAGCTATCCACCATAAATCCATCATCGACAAATCTATCACCACCCTGACCCCACCCTCAGGAATGTTACGCCAAATTAAAAAATTAACGGATTTTATCAAACCTTCCACCCCTTGTGAAGAGACACGCATCAAAGTACAGGACAATACTACACAGTGGATGAGTAACAATATGCATATCTTACGGGATCATTATGCCCACATAATCTCTACACTCAAACATACACCGTCAAACTCGCACTACAAATAGCTATTGGCTGGGCGTACAAGCGCTATGGACCACGCCTTACCACCACCACCATTCATACAGTCCAGTACATCCTGAACCTCCACCTCTCTCAGACACCCAGCCACACCCCACCCATCTTTACCAAACCTTCATGGTTGCCAACTACCACCCAAGTACCAATTCAAACCCTTCCAACCATTCCAGAGAGGGATGAAGAGGAAGCTTTCCCCATCCTTCCTAAAGCTCTGCGACCACACAAAATGACATTGTACCTTGGACAAAAGACAACACTCTCAGAACATATCCAAACCTACCAGGACCTACCTGTTCATGGACCTCTCCTGCAACACAACCAGATCAGAAACAGAGACTCTGCCACCCAGCCATTAAACACCAGGATTGGAAACCCAACCGACAAGAAGACTACTAACCATCTTCCTGGGCTATCATTTTGGACCCCCGACCCCCAGTCCACACAATACCAGGTAACCCCTGCAGTTATCACTTAACAACCCCTACATTTCAACAAAGTAGGACATCCCAGCAAACCACCATTGCAAACCATTTCCCAGGACAACCTGCTGCAAAAACATCTACAGCTAAGACTATCAACCCCGCCACGGCTCCTAACCAAAACTACAAAACAAAAGTTGAACCAACCTTCTGAGGCTTCAGAATCCATCCTACCTGGGCCCCACAGCAGAGGGAGGACACCACAGTGGCTAAAGGAGAATGGCCCCATCCCGGGATGCAACGAAGTCCCTAAAGGCTACCCAGCCCAGCTACGTCCACCCCCTCCAACAGGAAACTAGTCCTTTAGCTCTAGTCACTTCTTCCACCAACAATGCATTTACTCTTACGGACCTTCAGCTCTCCCTGTGGTCCCTTCAGTTCAAACCAGGCTTTCATTTGCCAAAACATCACCCCAACAATCTCTTCACTCGACAAATACTGGGAGGACCCTGGAAGTCCAGGCCCAAGTTCACCTCCCACAAAAACTTGCCTAAACAAGTTCCTGTTTCCTTTCTCTTAACACATACACCTCAAAGGTCAAATGTCTCGGTTAAAATAACTGATCTAATCTCTCCTCTTGCCTCACCCCCAGCTGGCACCAGCACCAAGGATATTAGGAGTACAGGCCCCACGAAAACAACTCACAAGGCCGCAAATGCGGGGGGAATGATGAGTGGGTCCTTAAAGGTCACCAGGACCATGACTAAAACCCTAACTGAACCCCCCTCACTCATTACAGAACCCACTGAGTCCTCCTCCTTGACTACTGTTGCCACCTCCTTGTCTTCATCCACCCTGGGCTGCCTTCCAGGCTCCTCCCAGACTAAAACACCCTTCACCTCAACTCCTGCCCCCCTCAATTTATACAAACCTATTTACCACCTGGCCAGACCGAGTAGGAAGCTCCAGGATTGGTGCTTCAGGGGAAGAAGGCCTGTCCTTATCCTGGGGGACTCCAATATTAATCGAATTCCACCTCACCGTCATGGAAATATCCAGTTAGACAGTTACCCAGGGGCCAATATTTATCACTTTCATAAGATTATGGAAAAATCACAAATCAATACATCCACCAAAATCCTCATTCTGGCCATAGTCCTTAACAACAGGGAACAGGACCCCCAGCAAACATCTGTCAAACAAATAAGTTCACTGTACAAACAAGCAAAGTTGACCTTCCCTAATGCAGACATATACTTTCCTAAAATCAATTTTCCCTCAATCTCCCTCAAAACCAAAAGGAAAACCTTATTCTGCTTAATAAATACATTGACACCCATTTTCCCTTTCTAGTCGAAATCCCTCAAGACACCTTCATTACCCTTGCAGATAATATCCACTGGACACCTACCACCGGCGCTATTTTCAATAACTGGCTCCGTCCAACTAAATTTAATCTAGATCACTACTCCAACTCGGTCTCACCCAAATACAACTCCCCATTTATTGCCCAGTCCTCTTTTACCACTTTACCAACCACAGTGGACCTGGGGTGGAGCTCGGCCTCCAACATCTTAAATTTATCCACCCTCTTCATGCCAACTACCGCACAAGTTAGCTTGCTGGAGAGAGGCCTAACCTTCATACCACGTCCCACAAAACCTAACCGGGAGGAGCTTCAAAAGGACCTTCACTATTATCATCGTCGCCTTAAAATAGCTTCATACTTTCACAATAAAACCTCGTCAAGTAGCCGGACCTTCACCCATGCATCTTTGTGGGAACCAGCTACTTCTCAAATAAACATATCCATCCAACGGAATATCAGCAGAAATCTCCGTACTCTTCGCACTTTCCGACCCACGCCAGATATTAAAGATAACCTCGCCCCTCAGGAACGTTTAGCCCTCCGTCAACTTATTCATAACCCCAACATCATCATTAAACCTGCAGACAAAGGTTCCAAAATAGTTATCCTGGACCGTCACCAATATCTTTTGGAAGCAAATCGTCAGCTCGATAATCCTCACCACTACCGCCCTTTGGCCAACAGCATACAATCTAACACCAAGACTCAACTCCGACGCATATACATACAATATATATATATATATATAATACATACAATCCCTCTATGACAAGACTGACACTTTCTCTATGGTCCAGATCACCCCCGCGCTCGCATCTTTTATTTACTTCCTAAAATCCACAAAGATCCTCACACCTGGACCATTCCTTTAGAGGTTCCTCCTGGTCGCCCAATAGTCTCAGATTGCAACAGTGCCACTTACAATATAGCTCAATACCTTAACTCCTTCCTTAATCCACTCTCCAACAGGCACCCCAGCTACATTAAAGACACCTATCACTTCCTGGACATTATCAGGACCATGGCTGTCCACAACCACACTTACCTTTTCACAATTGACATAGACTCCCTATACACTAACATCATAACCAACTTGGGCATCTCTGCCGTTCAAAAACTCTTCAGTAGGTATCCAGACCCGAATAGACCGGACTCAGAAATCATCCAGCTTCTTAAACTTTGTTTAGACAATAATGATTTTAGCTTCAATAATAAACATTATCTCCAGATAAGTGGAACAGCCATGGGCCAAATGTTTGCCCCGCCACGCCAACATCTACATGAGCGAGTGGGAACGGCAGGCCCTCATAAAATGCCCCCGCCAACCCCTGTTTTTTCTCCGTTATCTGGATGACATCATTGGAGCATGGTCACACCCTCTGCACACCTTCCAACAATTTATAGACATCTTGAATTATCACCACCCATCCATCAAACTCAAATATACCATAGATTCACAGCAGTTTAATTTTCTTGACACAACAGTTTTTTTCAGTCCCCTAAAAGATACCAGAAAACAGATTAAAACCAAGGTCTACTTCAAAACGACAGATACACACGCCCTTCTTCATAAATCGAGCTATCATCCCAAACACACCTTCTCCGGAATAATAAAATCACAGCTCATCAGATTTCATCGCATCTGTTCCAACACAACAGACTTCAACCAGGCTACTTCAACTCTGTTCTCTGCTCTACGTAAGCGTGGCTATTCAAAAAGACTTCTACGTCACCTAAAATACCAAACCATGGCCTCCTTGACTCCCACTCGCTCTGAAAGAGGCCGACTTCCACCCCTAGTCCAAGAAGAATTGTTGTCTACAGTCACTGCCCCACCTATCTCCCAATCCTCCCTTTTCCCCTACCCTAACCAGGGTTTAAACCCTTCCCCTCCAGTCCCTGTAGACACGCATATACAGAACTCGCGTATTCTTCCGTTGATCACCACCTTCTCCCACACAATCTTAAACCTACATAAAACAATTAAACAGTCATTTGCACACTTACAACAAGACCACCAGCCATTGTGTCAATACCGTATTGTCTCTGCCTTCAGATGTAACAAAAACCTCCAGGATTATCTGGTCAAATCATGTTACAAAGAACACAAGCACATTCCCAACCTCCTCAATCAGTTTTACAAACAGCGCAAATTCATTCAAAACTCTCACAGCAATACTGGTCTGCCAGTCCCCTGCACACTCTCACTACAAACATCCAACACAGTTTATGTCATCACCTGCACCTTCTGCAATAAGCACTACATTGGAGAAACCAAACATACAATTCAAACCCGGCTAAAACAACATCTGTACAATATTAGGGAAGGTCGACTGAACACGTCCCTGGTCACACACTTTCTCACCCATCCTACAACTCACTTGATCATTACCGGAGTTGAGCACAACGACCACTGGACCATAGGCCAGAGGAAGAGAGCAGAAAGAATCTGGATACAAAACCTTGCTACACTAGCCCCTAGAGGTCTTAATGATAAGTAACCAATAACGACAAACTTTCCCTTTTTTTTTTTTTTTTTTTTTTTTTTTTTTTTTCCCCTAATTTCTCCTTGTTCCTAACCCTCACCATTACCCATCCATAATCTTAACCAGCCCCTAACCTTAACCAGCCCCCATCCCTAACCTTAACCACCCATAACTTTTGCCCATAGAACCCCTTCTTCACCAGGTCCACTCCTGTCTCTGATTGGAGTAGAACAGGAATCACTCTCCAGCATTGCCCACCTTCCACTGACACTTCCTCTGACGACACCTCCCTCATTAAAGTTATTGTGTATATTGTTAAGTTGTACCTTAATGTGTGTGTTTTTTAGAATTAAAATTGTGTAATGTTGTTTAATTATCATTTTAATGTCTAATTATTGCATGGAGCACTTTTTTGTTGGCACTTACTACTAAAGCTAAACGGACTTACCTGGGGCATGTCTTAGTGATGTCAGTGGGACCTGGCTCTATGGAGAAGAGATCCACTAATTCTACTTAATTGTAAAACAGCTTGCACACAGACACAGGCCTACACCCAGACACAGGCCTACAGGACTGGACCAGGTTATGGACCAGGACTGCACCGGTCTGGACCGGGTCTAGACCTGGTCTGGACCAGGACTAAACCAGGACTAAACCAGGAACAGCACATTAACGGGGAATCCATGGATCAAGTCTTGGACAATTGTTGACTAAATGTGTGATTAATAACATGTTTTTATTTTAATGTTCTTTACTAACTCCTAATTTATTCATTGATTTGATCATTACTTTTAAGCACTTAACTAATAGCACTTTAATGCCCCCAAGACTCTACTATGGATGACCTGTTTTAGCCCCCCCAGGACTAAACCGGGTCTAGACCAGGTTAAACCGGGTCTGAACCGGGTCTAAACCAGAACTAAACCGGGTCCAAACCAAGACCAAACCGGGACCAAACCGGGACCAAACCGGGACCAAAATTAGGTCTAAACCGGGTCTAAACCGGGTCTTATCCAGATCTAAAGCAGGTCTAAACCACACACACACATTTACTTACACACACACACACTTACTTACTTACTTACACACACTTACTTATTGTTATAATAATTTTAATTCTTATGTTTAGAGTTACTGGGGGCTTATAGTTCTCTTCAGGTCATGTCAAATTCATGTCATGTCCTTCGTGCTAATCCAAGCAGGAAGTAGACATGACAAGACTGAGACATGGCTTGTCACGGGACTCTTGCTCCTGGACCATTGTGAACGCCTCTAACCAAGGACGTCACTGTGTTGTATATAATCCCATGTTATGTTTACATCTGGGAGCAAACCTGCATCTGTACACTTGTTACTGTGTGTCTGCTTTGCTCATCCTTGCAAGGATTAAAACCTGACCATTGCTTGTTAAATTATAATCGGTCTCCGTGTCTCTCTGGTTAAATATATGGATATAAAATATTCCTATAACATTTGGGAAACTGACGTGCACGGGGGAAATGCACAAAGCATTGCTCTGTAAGTCCCGAGACTATTGTTTTTAAATAGTCCGGGCCAGACCTTCACTATCTGTGTGTGAGACTCAGTGACGATCTCTGAACAAAGAGAGGAAAAGAGAGGAGACATTCAAAGACGTCCGGCTGAGGAACAACTAGACCATTGGAATTCTGATTCAGGTAACCAGCTGGTTTAAAATTTTATTTTTGTGTGAATGTGAACAAACCTTCCGGAAGTAGTGGTTTGGGTTACTTCTACTGGTTCGGTGGTTACATGTGTTTATCTGAGAATATTTACATGTGATTATCATAACGGTAGAAGAACGCTGGACACTGTCCGTCCTGTGAGACGGAGGGAAAAAAGCGTGTGTTTTGTGTCAAGACCTTACCGTATAAGTGTAAGTGAGGCCTTAACGGGACAAGTTTGATGTTGATCGGTGTTAAAGACTGTAATCTTGCTGGATTGTAAGCTGTCTAGATACCTGGTGCTCTGTAAGTTTTTACGGGGTCTTTGAATCTGACTCCCACGAATGATCACGTGTGAGCTCTACGATATAGAGAAGATGCCTGATTACAATAAGGAGTATGAGGTCTGGATGTGGCTGGTCCGGTTGAGGGCAGGATTTGATACAGATCAACAACACGCGCCCTCATTAGGCTGGCCTTACCTATGGGCGTCGGTCATGCAAGGTGTGTTGGACACACAGGTAACTCGAGTATGGACTATTATCGAGATTCTTAGCCTAACACCTTTAAGTGAGATACATAGGTCCTAAGTCTATGAGACTTGGTAACGCAGGCCTGCAGAGACATGTTCACTGTGTGACGCAGTGAGATAAAGCCCACAGAAGTAAGTGGCTTTAATGAAGTTTATCTAACCTGAAGGGTTAGTGAGTAAAAAGTCTGAGTAAAAAGTGTGGTTGAGAGAGTGATTGTGATGCGACTGTGGATTGAATGCAGTTGATTTTATTGGAAGAAGTTGATTCAGTCTGAATAATGAGAACTCAGTCAGCCTGATTGTGAAAAAGAATTAACTTAAAGCTTAAGCTAAGATAAGTTAATGTGATTCAGAGAATCTGATCCATCTGAGGAAAAATAGCAAGAAATACGTATTTACGTATTTATGTAAATCACAAATACCTGCATGCAAGGAGTTAATTAGAAAAATAGTAACAGAAAATCTAACATTGTGACACAATTGTTCGGTTGATTTAACTTTAATTTGATCCATCTGAATACGAAGAAAAGCCTACGAGAGTGAGGGGCTTATACTTTTGAGAATAATATAATGTATAATGTTAATGGTTTTGTAGAAAAAGTTTGAGAACTGAGTTGAAAGCAGTGATTTAAACAATTACGAGAAGGAAAAATAGCTTAAAAATAGCTTATGGAAGATATTTTTCTAGGCTTCCGTGTAACAGAGAAGAAAAAAGAAAAAAAAAAGAGGAGAAGCCATTTTGTGAAAAGAAAAATGAGTTTTTAAAAAGGAAGGTACACATGGACTTCAAAACACTAATCATTTG
>JALDNG010003161.1:0-29713 GCA_024349245.1 Neodontobutis hainanensis | reverse complement strand
TTTAAACCGACCAAAACTGAATAATCATAAAACAATGAAGAAGAATTCCTGCTGAAAGTGACTCTGACAGTTTCCAGTGTTTCCTTCAGTGTTAACTGTGAACTTTAGAACGTGTTCATTAGACTGTGTACCCCCACGGCTGTGATTAGTCGGCTCTGCTTCAGCCGAGAGAAGGGACAGGCTTAGACCATACCCACTTTCTTTTGATCAGAAAGAAGGTGTTTATGGTTACGCCAGGCTACCACCTCTGTTGGCTATCACCAACAGAGGGCGCTGCAATTGTGAACTGTAGCTGTAACAGCTTTAGCACTTTTCCATCAGTAAGTGTCCACAGCAACAACAACACCAGTGAGCTTAGCTAAACTACGTAAACTACGTAGCTAGAGCTAAATCAAGCTAACTGCAAATAATTTGCTTGGAACTAAAACAACTAAATTAGGAAACACCACAAGCTTCTCTGTTGTCCTATGCTAAGCTAAGTAAATGTCTACTGTCCCGTTATTATTTAAAATTTAGGCCAATGTTTTTCCATTTTTAAGTTTATGAAGAAACGTAAATCAAATCTAATTAATTTGCTTAAGGCAATGTACTTTAAATAAATGGATATTAACAAAGTAACTTAAAATCCCAATAAATCTTCTTCTGATGGATTTAGACCTGGTTAATTATTTAGTGTTCAATAATTAGTTCTTATTAACTTTAGTTGAGACCTGAAACCTCTTTGGATCAAACACAATAATAAACACTGGTCTCAGGTGTTAAAACTAAAACTTTATCAAAACAACTCTTATTTGTTTAACTTTTACCTTTTATGCATTTCCTCCTATCATTTAATAATAATAACAAGAATGTATTAACAGTAATAATTAATGTAAGGGCCAGAAATACTTCATAAAGGACCGGATTTGGCCCTCGGACCTTCATTTGGCGACCTCTGTTCTTTACTCTCAGTCTGCAGCAGAGATCCAGAACATTATAACCTCTCTCAGACAAGCGCCTCAAACACAATGTGTAATGTCCCGGACGACGTTAGTCACGAGCCCTGGACCGGCTACACTCGTCTGAAGTTTAGAGACTCTGGGATTTGTCACGACAAACACGTTAGACTCCAGCATGAACCGCTCTTAAACGGATTATTTAGACAGAAGTCTGGGTTTGTCCTTGTTCTGGTTTAAAGCAGGACCAGAACAGGACTGTTGGAGTTAAAGTCATGATTAAAGTGAATAAATCCAGGTTAAAGAGGTTTGAAAACGTACCTCCGACAGAAGAAGCAGGTCCTGTGGAAAGAAGCAGCCCCAACAACAGCAGCTTCACCAGGGACCAGGACATCCCGGGACAGAGCGTCTGAGGTCAGTGAGGTGCTGATGCTTCTCTGAATGTGCACACTTGATTCCTCCTCTCCTCGTCTTCGTCCGCCCACAGACGAGCCACAGAGAGGAGTGTGTGTTTAACAGTTTAATCCAACACCTTATTTAAATAAGTAAGTTGAGTTACGAGTCTTAAAGTGAGAACAGGTCCTGCAGCGGCCCATGACGTGTCTTTGTGAAGAGGAAGTGTTAAATATAAAAGTCAGAAGCTAAAGTATAAATAACCTGAGGACAGAGCGGCTGATGAAGTGTGGAAATAAAACGGACTGTGGTTTTTGTGATAAACGTCAGTAGCTCTGTGGTTAACACTCTGTTTCTGAACAACACCAACTGCACTGAGCAAACAAACAGGAACTACTCCATCAACACTTACAGCTGTCAAATATATAGGTTTTATAGATTTAAGAAAGAACAGACCTTTATTTAAACATTAATAATGTCTGTTAGTGCTGCAGTTGTCAATTTTTTTAGTCATCAAGTAATATCTCAATTATGAGTTTGGTTACTTTTTTAAAAAAGTCAGAAACACAGTTCAAATAAACAGATATAACACATAAGACTTTCTGTCTGAAATAACATTAACGTATTTAAGACTAAGAGACTAATGTTTATATTTAATGTGTGTCCAGTGTGATTCTTGGAACATGTGACCTTCATTAAACAGTTTAAAGTAAAGTTCAAGCCGCTGCAGCGAGTACGAGGCTTCAGCTCCAGACGCAGTGTTCTGGTCGTCAGCTCAGCGGAGACCACACGGTAAATGTTCTCACACCGGAGCGCTCCAGACCTTCTGCCGCCATTAGTCACATGACTCTGGTGTACATGTAAAAAAACTCTTAGTCATATAAGTACAAATATAAATAAGATTATGTGTTTTATTGAATTACTCTTGTTTTATTGAATTACTCTTGTTTTATTGAATTACTCTTGTTTTATTGAATTACTCTTGTTTTATTGAATTACTCTTGTTTTATTGAATTACTCTTGTTTTATTGAATTACTCAGCTCAATGAGCAGAACGGACTGGATTATTTAAGTTTTTTTATGCCTCAAGAGGAACGCTCGTATGTCCGGATTACGTTTCCTCAAAAACTCAAACTTGTTCTGACTCGTTTCATTAAAACCTGTTGTGTTGAGTTTAAAGACATGTCACAGTTGCGCTGCTCTCTGACGACAATTTACAAAGCATTATGGTCTATTTTGAGCATCTAGCGACCACTGCTCACTACTTTTACTAATGCATTGTGGGAAACTTTTAGTGCACTACATTTCATTAACTAGACATAATATAGTGATTAGTTTGTTCATTCAGACACAGTCCAAGGCCCAGGTGCTTTTAACCCATAGACATACATAAGAAAGGCTAGATGTCTCACGGCGCAGTCTCCGACGGCATCACGGCGACCATCTTGAAACAGGCAAGCTTCCTATCGGACTCCATGGTACCTGATGTAAGGTGAGTGATCTGCACGAACATAAATACTTTTATCTCGCTGAAATCTTGGATTTACAAAATGTTTGATTTCTTACAAAGCGTTAATAATGTGGCTATAATTCTGGATGCGTGAACATGTTGAAATTGCAGCTTTTCTTTTGAAAGACGACTTAATCGTGCAGCATAGTTGTGTATCACGGCTAACGTTACCTGTGCAAGTTATCAAGGCTGAGACCACCATCGAGCTGTTCAGTTATAGTTTTACTGACACCAATAACGATTTTATGACAACTATTTTTTTATCTATATTACAGTCATTGTGAATGTGGTTGTAGTTATTAGCTGGCTTTGAGTGAGACCTAACGTTAGTAGTTACAGGTTAGCTGCTACCCAGCAATTTTACATCAGTGGGAGAGGCAGAATTGCTCTTTCTTTTCAATGTAACTTAAGTTGCACATGATTTCCAATCGGTTTGGTTTGTTAAAAACATCTTATTATTTTTATTTTTGTAAAATGTGTTTTCTGAAGACATGCACATTAACCCTAACCCTAAGACATACACAGTACCTGGAAGTGTCACAAACCATTTTGAGTATATAGAAAAATGCCTGTATTTGTATCTGTTTGCCGAATTTATCACCACTGATACAGTCTGAACTGTATGATAATGTCATGCAACTTAATTTATACGGAAAGATCATTCAGGGGTGGCTAGTTCTAGTGTTTTTTTTTACATTTTTAAAGCATGTAGTGAATATCTGTGTACTATACTCCATATATCTTTTTTTTTGTTTTAAGGTGGCTGGAATAACAACCCTAATGCCAGTTCAAGTACATCTTCAGGAAGCTGATGGCCCGGTGTGGGGTTGTTAAACCATGCAGAGGCAATGTGACAGCACAGGATGACACAGAGTCCCTCCCAGCTGTCATTGTCACCTCTACAAGCCTGTCAGCTGTAGATATGTCCTCTGCAACAAATGAATAAATAGACTTTTGTGTAATTATTCCATATTTTGTGTAGTAATTCTATATCAGAACCCCTGATATACAATCCAAATAGTCTACAAGAAACTTCAGAGTGTTACCAAGAGGTTACCACACAGTAAGCCTTTATTATGTAGCCTATGTCTATGTTTTGGGTAACCAAAAGTCCTATGGGGAGTTTCGATAGGGCATTTTACAAAACGCATGAGCATACCTTGGCAAATCAATGGTCTAAAGTACTCATATTTCATTCTATATTGATCTGCTTTTGTACACAGCTTTACAAGACCTGGTGCTTGGGCTCAGTTGTGTTTCTAAAGTCATATCAAGAGACCTAGAAGCTGAAATGTGGTCAGTTGAGATGCTTGTTATCCAACAGAAAGAAAAACAATATTCTAGCCTCTATAACTCTGTGCAAGTACTTCACATAATTATTCTGATTGTTTCCTAAGAAACTACAGGGTCTCAGTTTTCTAAAGAGGTCAGGCATTTGATGGTAGGCAAAAATAGCTGGGAACAGTGATCTCTGAAGTAGGCGCAGTGCAATGTCAAGGGAAAAGCCTAGTAAATGGCCCAATCCTCAAGAAGTTAAAATAAACATAATAATTCAAATTATTTTATTATAATATTAACATTATAAGTGTGTGTGTGTGTGTGTGTATATATATATATATATATATATATATATATATATATTCATTCATTACTTGGGCGTGTGTATATTCATTGCATCTCTATGTTCTGTTCAATGTTATTTTCATATGGAAGTCCATGGTTATAATTATTCATAAGTGTGCAGTGTCATAAGTATATCTCTGACGTTTATAACAAACTAGACTGTTTAAAAATCGGTAGAAAATTTAGCAAGTTATGGTTATTTAAAAAGTACATGCACCATTAAAACACAATGTTACGAGTGAGCAAGCTGCCTGTGACAAGATGGCCGCCAGGTGCGGACGTCGACCTCCATTGGCCGACAGCGCGGACGAGACATCTAGCCTTTCTTATGTATGTCTATGTTTTAACCTGCTGCACTCGGCTCATGGACTACAAGGGCTGAGTGCATGATGGGAAATGTTGTCCTGTCAGTGTGAGCAGTGACGGCTGATTGGACCCATTGACGGTATAAGGGCTGGACATAGCAAGCCCGCTTCCGGGTCTGTGCCTAATAGGAAGTAGGGGTTGGCTCCATCAAGCTTGACCCTATTGACATCCATTGAAAAATCGGCGGCAATTACGAAGTGACTATTTTTGTCACAGTCATCATTCTAACGCTGTTGGCTTTCTTTGAACACAATCTTATTATTCCCGTAATCGCTATATTGATATTTGTCACATAACTCATGATATTAAGATTAATAACTGACCTATCAGATGCCTCCATTCTGCTCTGTCGGCTCGCGGGGCGTGGCTGACCTCGCTCCGGCATTTTGTAGTTTTAAGTGCTCTCGGTAAAATATATACCGGATATATATGAACAGAAGAGAGACTAGTGGAGGCCTAACTATTTTAAATCAGTGAAGTTCAAGCTTTTGCCACACCCAAAGATTGTTTTGGTTAGTCTTTGCTTTCCAAGCTTTTTAGCCAGTATGTCTTCGTTTTTGTTAATTAGTTTGTTAGTTGCTGCTCATGAATGGAGACCGCTTGCTGTTAGCTAAAAGCTAACGCTAGCTGTGTTTGATTTAACTCCGCTGATTTAAATTACTTTTTCATCGTACAACTGTACTAAATGAACCACGCTCCAGTTTCAAGGTGAGTACATTTTTGTGTCTTAAAATACTGCTCAGAATATATACATTTGTTATACGTTTTTTAGCTGAAGGTGGCTCTCCACCGTTTTAACGATTGCTTAATATGATACACTGGACCAAACTTGGTAATAATATGATATACGGTCATATCTAACCTTCAATTTGGAAGGAATTAAGCACAATGGTTTTATTTTTTTATTTTTAGTAAGATAATATTAAGGCTAAATGTATCTGACTGAACAATGACTGTGTAGTTTGCAAACCCAGTAAATGCCATAATATAATCATTATAATATAATCACAAATTAGAAGTGGGCTTAATGTACTCTTTTACAAAGATCTGGGTTGTGTCATTTTGGTAAATACATTTGACACATGCCTGTTTTATTAAAATAGATATTGTTCTCTCACAGATTTCCTAAAGGTGATGCTGTCAGACTGAGGCTAAAGGTGATGCTGAGGCTGATCAGAAGAAAGGCTCTTGGTGTGAGCACTTTGAAGAGGATATTCAGACAAAGGTGAGTGTTAGATTAAACTACACATTACATTAAACATTACACCTGCAGTGCCCACTAACCTCTGAGACTTTTTACTCTAGAAAACACTTTCTTTACTCTACAGTCGTACATCTCTTAAACATTACTGAAGCTAAAGTGCATGTGTTAGTTTTATATTTGTACATTTATCATCTGTAAATCATGACAGTCACAGGTAAATGTTTAAGCCAGGTTTTAAACATGACAGACATGACCTCTGACCCAGTACAGTTCACATTAACTAAAGTATTATATTTAGACAAATGTAAGTTCAAATCAAACTCCAGGGTGCACGTGACAGAGTGGTTAGCACTCCTGCCTTACAGCAAGAAGGTCGTGAGTTCAAAACCCGGCCGACTCAAACATTCTCTCGGCCGACTCCAGTCTTTCTGTGAAGAGTCTGCATGTCCTCCACGTGTTAATGAATGAATGAAATCAAAGTCCACTATTTTCTGAAAAACAGTTCTTAAACACACACACACACACACACACAGTAACACACAGTGAGCTGTGAATAAAAACTAAGATAAGTGTTTTTTTTTCTGTGATTAACAGAACATCTCATGTTCAGTGGAGGGCCCAACAGCAAGACTTGTTTTAAACAGGTTTTTACTTTGTTCTCTGTTTTTGCAGAGCTCCTCTACAGTTACCTGTCTGCTGCTGCTTTTCTGTCGGCCCAGTCCAGTCAGGTCCAGTCAGGTCAGGTCCAGTCCGGTCCAGTCCAGTCAGGTCCAGTACTGTCCAGTTATCGGTCTGCTGCTCTGTTCTTGGACTGTGTGTGTGTGAGGTGTGTGTGTGAGTGTGTGTGTGAGGTGTATGTGTGTGTGGTGTGAGGTGTGTGTGTGAGGTGTGTGTGTGTGTGTGTGTGTGTGTGTGTGTGTGTGTGTGTGTGTGTGTGTGTGTGTGTGTGTGTGTGTGTGTGTGTGTGTGTGTGTGTGTGTGTGTGTGTGTGTGTGTGTGTGCTCCTGGACAGTTGACATAGCCTAGCCTCGTCTTCCTCAGCTTCATCCTACATCACATCCTGGTCCGTCTACAACTTCAGCGTTTTTTAAATTAACTTAAACAAAATAGAATCTCCATTCATTTATGTGCTTCTAGTTTTGAAAGCATTTATAAACTGTTTTTTTAAGATCTTGAATCTGACATAATTTATACATTTGTTTTTAAGTGCACAGAGTTAATAACTTGTAAAAAGGCTTTTTTAAAGAAACTTTTAAATAACATGAAAGTAGATGAAAGCAAACAGACAAAACTTTAAATCATTTATTACTATACTGTTATTTTAGAATGTCATAAGCAATAGAAGTTATTGTGGAAAAGAATCAGAAATCATAAAACATATTTTTTGTGTATTTTTAAATTGTATAAAGTAGTGCTGCAAAGATGGAAGGGTTTCTTGAACTTTCAGGTTGCTCCTGAGGTCTTTGACCTGCAGCTGCACAGGTAAGGAAACTGAAAAACAAAAATCAAAACTGGTTTAACTCATATTTACTCCATCTCAAAAATATAGCATATTTGTTTACAATTTCTAAATAACCAGTTTCTTAAAAAGGTTTGCAACGTGTCTATTTTAAGAAAACTATCATTAACCACATATATATATATCATACAGAAACTATAATTCTAAATGATCTACTTTATATATTTTTACAACATACAGTTTATAATTACGAGGCTATCTAATGATAAGCAGGTTAGTACTATTGATGGCTGTAGATGTATTTTAGAACAAAGATGACAACATGGTGCTTAATAAAGCAGAAGAATATTTAAAAAACGTAGATGTTGGTGTAAAAGTGAAATTCACCTGAAGTAGAGCAGCAGCAGAGGGCTCAGTGAAGGAGCAGAGATGTTTTAGCTCAGGTCTCTGTCGGAGACGGTAGAAGGGTAAATAATAGTGACCTGAAGGGATATATAATCATTAAATTAGATATTGCTTACCTAATAATACACTTTGTTTTACCAATATATTATTATATACATAATTTGGGGAAAACTAAATATAAGAAAGCCAATTAGTTTTAATAACTAATGCCATTAGTTATTAAAACGAGATTTAGCAATAAAAGAGGAAACACTGCTCAGGTTACAGTTTAATAGCATATGTTCGCATGCAGGTAACAATGTTTTTAATCTACTTTAAAAAAATTCTTTCAATACTATATGTTGATTAAAATCAAGTTATTATGAGTGAAATTAATGAAATAAAAAAATTGAATTACAAATAAATATAACATTTACCTCAAGTTAGCCAGCAGTCAAAATGCAGCAACGACAGAGGATGAGATTGGTCAGTGCCTTCTACCGTCAATGCTTTGCCGCTATCTGCAGGAATTTTAACTTTCAACAAGCCCGGTTCTGATTGGCTCGCTGGTTACCATGCTAACGCACTCAAACCTAGCTCATATGCCCAAATTAGGACTTCTGGCTCCAAAAATCAACATGGCGACCCCACAACAGCTAAAAATGGCGACTGAAATGGGTTCATTTTCGAGGTTAAATAACGCTATGGGTGACGTCACACTCCTTATGTCCAGCCCTTCTACAGTCATTGATTGGACCTGAGTCTTTCGTCCACAAACACACCTTTATTCTTTTAATCCTTTCTAGACAAACAGCCAAATACAAACTGGTAAACTGTTTAGGCTTTTATCAAATATGGAAAAGACATTTTTAAAATCAACTTAATGCTTTCAAAGCGTCTTAACAATTAAAATAGTATCATCAGCTGTGTCTTTATTACTTTCAGTCAGTGATGTGTTGAACACAGGTTTTAAACCAACACTCTCAACACACACTGGTCTCGTTCATGAACTGTCCGACTTAAAGGCAGCTGTTTTTCCTGCCACTGCTCTCGTCTACGATCCAGGAGAGGCTCTGTTTATCTGGAACACACCTAATCTACGATCCAGAGGAGACTCTGTTCAGCTTCATAGTGTCTCATGGATCAATAGATGAGCACAGTACAGAAGGTTATCGGTACAAATACCAGAGGAGCCCAACACCAGCTGCTGGTAAATATAGGACTGCAAAACCAGGCAGACCCATCTGTGCAAAGACTGGATTGATTCAAGGAAAGCCTACGACTCAGTGGCACACACATGGATCACTGAATGCTTGAAGATGTACAACATCAACAGGACTCTGAGAGACTTCATTGTAAACTCGATGAGGCTGTGAAAGTTGCACATGTGTCCATCAAATGTGGCATATACCAAGGAGATGCTCTGTCCCCACTGCTGTTCTGCATAGGCCTGAACCCCCTCAGCCAAATAATCAACAAGACTGGCTTTGGATACCGACTCAGGAATGGGGCCACCATCAGTCACCTCCTCTACATGGATGACATCAAGCTATACGCTAAGAGTGAGCGGGACATCGACTCACTGATCCACACCACCAGGATCTACAGCTCTGACATTGGGATGTCATTCGGGAGTCGAGAAGGTAGTCCACAAGGGGTCTCACTACCAGAAGGAACAATAGCAGACACTGAGGAATACCACAGGCAAATGTCAACCTTGACGAGGTAACAAGAAACACAACCACTGCCAAATACCTCCAACAAGGAGGTCCTATCATTATTCTGTCTCTGGAAGTCTCACAGGAGTCTTCGTGCCACCTCCTTCCTCATATACTGGTGAGTAATACAAAACTTAGACGTTTGTGAATGTTCTATTGTGAAGAGAAAATGTCTGTTTGGCACTTGACAGCTCATTATGACACTGACGCTTCTAGTTTCCTTTTTTGGAATTGTAGCACTAACTCTGTCACAGATATTACTGCAGCTCCACACTTATCTGTGTGAGAGCTGTTTCCTCTGCAGGTCCCAGGAAGAGCACAAAGACGTGGGAGGGGTTTAGTGGCTCTTAAAAACAGTCTACATTTTAATATCAAACAATCAACAAAATGAGAGCACGGGCCATTCAGAAGCTGCTCCGTGAGTACTTCATGTGCACTGGTTTATTATGATATTAACTAAAACATTAAATCAGATTTAATACATAAATATCTGTAGAAACAGACTTTAAAATATTTGATTTATTATTTAAAGTGAGGGCTGTTATCTTCACAAAGCTCATGGACCTGTTTTACCTCCACTGTTCTTTCACTGTAACGGGTTTAAGATGAATATCTGAAAAAGCCTCTTATTTTCCTTCAGTGTTGACGGCACTGACCTGGTCTGGCTCACACACAGGTATCTCTTCTACTTTTATTAAACACATAAAGCCTGTAGTGTTGGTAAAATGCACTCTCTGTTTCAACAGCGAGTGCAGCATTAGCCTCAGTCCGAGTCAGTCCAGACCGGTCCCAGTTCTTCAAACATGAGTCTGTGTCTCTGAGCTGTGCCCGAGACTGGACTGTGACCAGGAGCACTTCTGCACAAACCAGGGCCCGCTGCGACGACTGGGGGGAACGCAGTGGCTCTTCCTGTAAGATCCTCCGGCTCTTCGTCTCACGACAGCGGCTGGTACTGGTGTGAGTCCAGAGACGGACAGGCCTCGGACAGAGTCTACATCAGGGTCAGAGGTCAGAACTCATTATTGGATCTCCGTTATTCTTCACAGCAGTCAGGACTAATGCTCCTCAGAATGAAACAGAAATCTAACAGTGTCGGACTTGTCCTCCAAATACAGTCCAGAGCTGTTCAGTGTCATTTCATTCTGAGTTAATGTTGGAGGCAGTGTGTTCCGGGCTGAAATAACTCGGTGTAGTGTTGTTCTTTGAGTGCACTGGTTCTGGGTTCAATTCCTCAAACTGAAACCCTTTCACTTTTCCGGCCAATAAAACCTATTCTTTCTCTCGTAACCGTGACTGTTGGAGGGCAGAGTTCGAGAGTTCCATCTTATACAGCTCCAAGGAAAGTGTACACCATCTTTTAAAAAATTCTCAAACTGCAAAGTTCTATGACGATATAAGATTGTGTCTGTCTCTGTCAGTCACAGGTGTGGTCCTGCAGAGTCCGGTCCTCCCTGTGACAGAGGGACAGACTGTCTCTCTGTCCTGTCTCCATCACACTTCCTCCAACCTCACAGCTCGTTTCCATAGAGACGGACACTTCCTGTCGGAGCAGCCTACAGGTCACATGACCATCCAGCAGGTGTCAGCGTCTGATGAAGGTCTTTATCAGTGTGAGATCCAAGGAGAGCTGTCAGAGTCCAGCTGGATCCAGGTCAGACCAGGTCAGTCCTGTTAGACCTGGTTTAGACCTGGTTTAGACCTGGTTTAGACCTGGTGTAGACCTGGTTTAGACCTGGATTAGTCCTGGTTTAGAGATTGTTTAGTCCTGGTTTAGACCTGGTTTAGCCTTGGTTCAGACCTGGTTTAGTCCTGGTTTAGACCTGGTTTAGTCCTGTTTAAACCTGCTTTAGTCCTGGTTAAGTCCTGGTTTAGTCCAAGTTAGGTCTGTAGTAGAATCTAAAAACATATAAAGTTGTACAGAAAGCCTTTGTCCATAACATTACTGAAAAAGATGTTCAGTTTGTTCTTTCTTTCTTCATCAGCTCCTCCTCCTCCTTCTTTTTCTTCATCAGCTCCTCCTTTTTCTTCTTCTTCTTCTAATGCGTCTGAATCCAACAGACAGAAGCCGTCCTTGATGTGGCTCGTCATCAGCTCGATGTGGTTCTGTTGGTGAAACGGTGCAGACTCGAGGAAACTACAGGTCATTATTATATCTGTTTAAACACATGTGGTTCCACTGACGGCCACTAGAGGCTTTCACTGGTTTAGACCTGGTTTAGACCTGGTTTAGACCTGGTTTAGACCTGGTTTAGACCTGGTTTAGACCTGGTTTAGAACATATAGTGTATAGTGTGTATATACACACTATACACTATATATGCATATATATATATACATATAGTGTATAGTGTACACTATATATACATATACACTATATATATATATATATATATATATATACATATAGTGTACATATATAATTATTTGAAATGATTATTTTGAAATGACTTCTTTGTTATTTTCAGCGTCTGAAGTCGACGAGAGGATGAGGACAATTTCATCTCTTAAAAGTTTTTTCGTTCCATGTTTTTTTCTGAGGGTTTCTTCACACTTTCAAATGTCGTGAGGAAATACTTTCTCCAAACTGTCACATATTCAGACGGTGGCTATAGATGCATACTTTTTAGTTTAATGTTCTCCTGTGAAATATACATTTTATTATAATCCTCTTTAATAAAAGAATTCTGATTACAGAACCATTTTTATGTTTTTCTGTCCATAATAATAATATATCTAGCATTTATTTTACAATAAAATAACATGAATGCACACAGTGGTTATTAATACATGTGCTTTAGAGGAACACCTGCCATAAGGCTTCCATAGCAACAAACTTTCTGCTGTGGAACCAACACATGATCTTTAGACAAAAAATTATTCTAATTAAAGCCGCAAGTGGCTATAAAGGCCTCCGCCTCCGACCGCAGCGACACATGTACTCGGAGGATTGCATTTCGTGCTTTAAAGCCTAAACTTCACGATTAATGTCAAATAACCGGAAACTCAGACTCAGAAATCACTGCACCCCCCTGTTAAAAAGTACAAATGTAAATATTACCTCTCTAAAAGAACAAGTTTACCAGTTCCAAAAGACTCTGAGGAGTTTTCCAAGACTCTAGTCTTGGCTCTGGAGGAGCGTCCTCTAAAGGAAGGATCCTGGCAATTGGTAAATGGCATTTATTTCCCAAATAAATGGCTGCCTCTTCACAGGCTCATTACGACCACAGCCACAAATGTATCAGAAAACAAACTGATAACTTTGTTGGCACTCGTGTCTAGATAATACTCAACAGATTTGGAGCCTTTTAGAAGAAAACACATTGACTTTAATCTATTGACGCAAGGGGTGTGATTTAGGTGGTTTCACCCCACATGGCGGACTTCCTGTTGAGTTTAGGCTGTGGCTATCATAGACTTTTCTGTTTGCCCTGAGGTCTCCTAAAGATGTACCAAGTTTCATTTGTCTATGTTGGAAAAAATTACTTTCACTTTCCATAGGCCCAATGTATTTTGACTTTTCTAGGGTCGCCACTGAGTCATTTTTCATATTTTTTCAGGGAAATACATACATTTTTGGCCGACCTTGAATTTTGGGACCAATAAAAATGACTTTTCGTGCATGTTCACTGGGTCAAATTGAGGATCATAAAAAAATAAATATATTAAAAAAAATTACTCGAGCAAAAACAATAGACCCTTCCGGTCATCACCGGCCTGGGCCTAATAACAGTCATAGTTCTGTCTGCAGAGTTCACTCCATCATTTAAAACTGTCCATCCCTGAAAAGACCAGCAGAGGGCGCTGCAGTAATGAGAGCACTACTACAATACTTACAAGTACAGACACGCTCGTGCACAACAAGTTTATTTTATAACAATGTATTATTTGTCGGAATCGTAGAAGGGCAAGTTAGAGACCGAAAACCAAACAAATCGTAGTTTGTTTAGAAGAGGACGCCAGATTTCTGAAGAGGACACCGGGTTTCTGAAGAGGACACCGGGTTTCTGAAGAGGACACCGGGTTTCTGAAGAGGACCGGGTTTCTAAAGAGGACGCCGGGTTTCTGAAGAGGACACCGGGTTTCTGAAGAGGACACTGGGTTTCTGAAGAGGACACCGGGTTTCTGAAGAGGACGCCGGGTTTCTGAAGAGGACACCGGGTTTCTGAAGAGGACGCCGGGTTTCTGAAGAGGACGCCGGGTTTCTGAAGAGGACACCGGGTTTCTGAAGAGGACGCCGGGTTTCTGAAGATTGGATCGAATACAGGAGGTCAGAAAGAGCTTTCTCCGCAGTGTGGTGGGCCGCTCTGTTAGAGATCGGGAGAGGAGCTGCTCAGACTTGGACAAGTGGTAGAAGATGAACAAATAGCTCCAACACAAAGTGTGTGAGTTTGAGTTACAGTGTCTGAATTGTGCTGGTTAAATAACATTGCCTTGCCTTAAATGATCTTTAGTTTGTGCCTCATTATTAAAGGAAGAACATTAATAATAATAATAATCATAAGAATCTCTGGTTGCTGATTTAAACTCATCTTTAACTTCCAGGTCAATGATCTTAATAGGTTCAGTATCAATAATGGCTCTTCTTTTTTGAGTTATATTTCTATAAAAATAACACTTATAAAGTCCCTCGTCTTTCTTTTGGACATTCTTCAGAATCCTCGACAAGTCCCCGTTTTTCAGCTCAGGCTCTGCCAGCTCCACTCGACCTTTATAAGAAGGCTCTTGTTCATCTGGATCAAGACGTCCATCTCGAAAAATCAACACGTAAGAATCTTTTAGACCAGCTTTGCTCCATTCCACTGTGATATTGCTGATGTCATTGATCCTGTAGGGGGCGCTGCAGGGAAGAGTGGCTGTTTCTCCAGAAAACATTAAGACCCTTTCAAAGTCTGTTGTAAAAAACAAAAAACACAGGAGTTACTCAGGACCAATGACGGTATAAGGGCTGGACATAGCAAGCCCGCTTCCGGGTCTGTGCCAAATAGGAAGTAGGGGTTGGCTCCATCAAGCATGACCCCCATTCACATCCATTGAAAAATCGGCGGCAATTACGAAGTGACTATTTTTGTCACAGTCATCATTCTAACGCTGCCGCCTTTCTTTGAACACATTCTTATTATTCCCTTAATCGCTATATTGATATTTGTCACATAACTCATACTATTAAGATTAATAACTGACCTATCAGATGCCTCCATTCTGCTACGTCGGCTCGCGGGGGCGTGGCTGACCGCGCTCCCGGCATTTTGTAGTTTTAAGTGCTGTCGGTAAAATATATACCGGATATATATGAACAGAAGCCTAACTATTTTAAATAGTGGAAGTTTAAGCTTTTATCTACACCCAAAGATTGTTTTTGGTTAGTCTTTGTTTTCTGAAGCTTTTTAGCCAGTATGTCTTCGTTTTTTGTTAATTAGTTTGTTAGTTGCTGCTGTTCATGAATGGAGACCTGCTGTTAGCTAAAAGCTAACGCTAATGCTAGCTGTGTTTGATTTACCTACGCTAATTTAAAGCACTTTTTCATCGTACAACTGCACTAAATGAACCACGCTCCAGTTTCTAGGTGAGTACATTTTTGTATGTCTTAAAATACTGCTCAGAATATATACATTTGTTGTACGTTTATTAGCTGACCCGAAGGTGGTGCTAAAGGCTTAATTTACTGCGCCACCGTTTTTACGATAGCTTAATGACACACTGGACCAAACTTGGTTAATATATATATATATATATATATATATATATGATATACGGTCATATCTAACCTTCAATTTGTAAGGAATTAAGCATACTGCTCTTATAGTTTTTAGTTAGATAAGGATAAATGTCTCCGACTGAATAATTACTGTGTAGTTCACAAACCCAGTAAATGCCATAATATAATCATAATAATAAAAGCAAAAATTAGAAGTGGGCTTAATGTACTCTTTTACAAAGATCTGGATTGTGTCATTTTGGTAAATACATTTGACACGTGCCTGTTTTATTAAAATAGATATTGTTCTCTCACAGATTTCCTAAAGGTGATGCTGAGGCTGATCAGAAGAAAGGCTCTTGATGTGAGCACAAGAGGATATTCAGACAAAGGTGGGTGTTACATTACACTACACATTATATTAACCATTACATCTGCAGTGCCCACCAACCTCTGAGACTTTTTACTCTAGAAAACTCTATCCTTACTCTGCATCATACATCTCTTGAACATTACTGTAGCTAAAGTGCATGTGTTAGTTTTATATTTGTACATTTATCTGTAAATCATGACAACAGTCACAGGTAAATGTTTAAGCCAGGGTTTATACATGACAGACAGGACCTCTGACCCAGTACAGTTCACATTAACTAAAGTATTATATTTAGGCAAATGATAGTCCAAATCAAAGTCCACTATTTTCTGAAAAACAGTTCTTACACACACAGTAACACACAGTGAGCTGTGAATAAAAACTAAGATAAGTGTTTTTTTTTCTGTAATTACCAGTACATCTCATGTTCAGATGTGACCGGCCCATCAGCAAGACTTGTTTTAAACATAACTTTTTACTTTGTTCTCTGTTTTTGCAGAGCTCCTACAGTTACCTGTCTGCTGCTGCTTTTCTGTCGGCCCAGTCCAGTCAGGTCAGGTCCAGTACTGTCCAGTTATCGGTCTGCTGCTCTGTTCTTGGACTGTGTGTGTGTGTGTGTGTGTGTGTGCGTGTGTGCGTGTGTGTGTGTGTGCGCGCGCGCGCTCCTGGACAGTTGACATAGCCCAGCCTCGTCTTCCTCAGCTTCATCCTACATCACATTCTGGTCCATCTACAACTTCAGCGTTTTTTAAATAAACTTAAACAAAATAGAATCTCCGTTCATTTATGTGCTGCTAGGTTTGAAGGCGTTTTTTAAGATCTTGAATCTGACATAATTTAAACACTTTGTTTTTAAATGCACAGAGTTAATAATTTGTAAAAAGGCTTTTTATTTTTTAGAGAAACTTGAATAACATGAAAGTATATGAAAGCAAACAGATAAAACTTTAAATCATTTATTACTATAGTGTTATTTTAGAATGTCATAAGCAATAGAAGTTATTGTGGAAAAGAATCAGAAATCATAAAACATATTTTTTGTGTATTTTTAAATTGTATAAAGTAGTGCTGCAAAGATGGAAGGGTTTCTTTAACTTTCAGGTTGCTCCTGAGGTCTTTGACCTGCAGCTGCACAGGTAAGGAAACTGAAAAACAAAAATCAACTAACGCACTCAAACCTAGCTCATATTCCCAAATTAGGACTTCTGGCTCCAAAAATCAACATGGCGACCCCCATAACAGCTAAAAATGTCGACTGAAATGGGTTCATTTTCGAGGTTCGTAACGCTGTGGGTGACGTCACACTCCTTATGTCCAGCCCTTCTACAGTCATTGCTCAGGACTGAGAACATTTATGGAGATGTTGAAGTCCCTCTGAGAGTAACTTTGTTTTTGTCTCATTTCCAGAACAGATCCTAGTTTGATAAAAGTCTAAAGTGTGTTAAAGCTGTCCAAAAACTGATCACTGGTCAGTGTCGACTGGTCAGTGACACTGGTCAGTGTCGACTGGTCAGTGTTGACTGGTCAGTGACACTGGTGTTATTATGGGATCATTCATTGTCCAGGGACAGTGCACTACATTAACACCACACACTCTCTGTAAAACTCAGTCGGACCAGGGTCAGAGTTCACCTGGGTTCAACCTGCTGCAGGAAAACACTCAACAGAGTTAAAGGCTTAGCAAGAAATACAACATGCTTTTATTGTTTTGTGAAAAAGTAAAAACATATGCTTTATTTTTTAAACAGCATTAAAACAGAATAAAAAACAACAGACTCTTTCTGGAAACAATATTAGTCACAAAACCAAAGTGAGAATAAAATAATGGTCATTATTAACAGTTCAGAACATGTCCCAGAGACTTGAGTTCAGAGGTGAATAAAATAATACTTCAGTTCACATTTTTATGTTTCGGGACATTAGACATTAGAAAACTGCTCCTGTCTGCTCTTCCAAACCCCTCCTCAGCTGATACAGCCCAACAGAGAGCCCTCTGGCTCTCATTTAGAAAGTCAGAACAAAAGTAACATGTTGAAAATATGAAAGAGAATTCATTTACAGATTCGCTCACGTTTAGAAAAAAGAAAGTCTAAGTGGCACGTTTACGGAGGTAGTGTTTCATAATCCATCGTTTGGGACCAGCAGGTTTTTGGTTTTGGTTTTACAAAACTTCACTCTGAGTAAAACGATGACACTAAGAACCAGAAGGATCAGTCCCACTTGTCCCGACAGAAGTCCCTGGAACAGTCTCTGTGTTGCTTCTGTCAGTGTGACCTCTTGACCTGTGGAAGAGAACACACAGTGACAGACCTGTCTCTGTCCAACACCTGTCCCAGGTCACTTTGTGGACTCACCTGCTTCAATCACAGTCAGGTGAAGGTAGTGTGTCGTCTCCTGTCTTTGTCCTGAGATCTTATACAGACACTCATATGTCCCACTGTCCTCCGACGTGACGTCCTTCAGAATCACACTGAAGTCTCCGGAGTTTAACTCAGGGTCTTTGAGCTCGACTCGGTTTGAGAAACGTGAGTGTTGTTCAGCCTCCAGGACCTTCCCAATTCGATAAAAGAAGACGTGCCCTTCAGAGCCTAGATCCTGTCGAGTCCATTCTAAAACCTGTACAGTTGTGTTAGGGACACCTGGACACCACAGCTCACAGTCCTCTCCGGTCTTTACAGAGACGGTCTCTGAGTCTAAACAGAAAGTACATGTAATGTTGTCAGTGACAGGGTTAACTCTACTCCTCTCCACTCCAGTCTGTGCCTAGAACTACAAATCACATGACACTGTTCGGCCAATCAGATCACAAGACTCATGTTTAGAACTACAGCCAGTGAGAACTCGATCTACATTAAGTGAACTTTAAAGAGAAACAAGGAGGTTAGGATCAACAGCAGTAGCTACACTCACCTAAAGGCACCTTTGGACCACAGACCAAAGGAAGAAAAACACAGATTAAACATTTTAGAATCATTAAATCCATGTTCGAGCAGCTCTGAACTCTCTCAGGAGAACAGACCAGGAAGCACCTGAATCTGAGGGGCGTGGCCTGACGTCTCTGAGTTGTGCAATGTTGAATGTGACGCTAACCTGGGACGCAGGTTTGGGCTGAACCCACAGAACCTCTGTCTACGCTTTGTGACCCTGCCTCATCAAGGATTCTTACAAATCTTTTTTGAAGTATTTTAACTGGATTCAGAGTCGTTTTGTAATAGTTTCCACAGATTTCAGTGCAATAATATAAATATGGACATACCAATGAGAAGCAGAGTGATTTTCAAATGAGTTTATTATTATTATTATTATTATTATCACTCTTAAAAATGTGTTTAACAGTTTTGTAGCCCAGCTATTTGAATTTGAGCGTTATGCGTTAAACCCACATCATTTAGTTTTAATAAAGTTCAGAGATAGTTTTTTAGTTTTGATAAATCTCTTGTAGTTTGATTCTGAAGGGTTTCTAAATTTTTCTCCTGTCGAGAAAAAATGATTGTGTCTTCTGCAAAGTTAGGACCCAACACTGACCCCTGGGGGACACCTCGAGCAGTGTGCAGACATTTAGAATCACCTGAACGTCACAAACTGTGTGCTTCTGTAACTCCAGCCCAGGTGAGTGCTACCTGTCCAGGTTATTTGTAAGTATTGATCTCTGGTGTCAAAAGCTTTTTTTAAATCTATAAATATCCCGCTGCAGATTCTTGTGAACCGCTATGCGTTTGTAATGTTCTTATTTGTTTGTTCTGAACCCAGCCTGACTCTGATCCAGTCTCACATTCAGTCATTTCTCCAGACTTTTAGAAAACTGTCAGAGTCGAGAGGCTGTGATCTGTGAGGTCTTTATAATAACTTCAGCTCTATATTTTTTTGAGGGAGTTTGAAATAATAATTTAAGACACTATGAAATAAGAATGTCCTGAATTTCCTTTTCTTAGAAACAGACCCTGGATGTGTTTCAGAAAGAGTCCCAGAGTTTCTTTGAAATGCTTTAAAATAAAACACTTCCACAAAAACATCAGCCACAAGGTCTGTCACAGAATCACCTGAGTCCAGACCTTCATGAGATAAACGTCTCTGGGCCTTTAGACGATACGGAACTGGTTTTGAGACAAAAACTGGTTTGAGATAAAAAATATAAAAAAAGTAGAAAAAGTGAACTGACTCAGCGACAACAGGAAGAGGCTTGTGGTTTTGAAGAAAATGTAACAAAACAGGAAGACCCCCTCAGACCTGCTCAGACCCACTCAGACCTGCTCAGACCCACTCAGACCCGCTCAGACCTGCTCAGACCTGCTCAGACCCAACCAGACCCAACCAGACCTGCTCAGACCCACTCAGACCCGCTCAGACCTGCTCAGACCTGCTCAGACCCAACCAGACCTGCTCAGACCCAACCAGACCTGCTCAGACCCCCTCAGACCTGCTCAGACCCCCTCAGACCTGCTCAACCCACTCAGACCTGCTCAGACCCAACCAGACCCAACCAGACCTGCTCAGACCCCCTCAGACCCACTCAGACCTGCTCAGATCCACTCAGAACTTCTAAGACCTGCTCTAAACCACGTTGTAGCAGCTTCTCTCGACAGACGAGACTAAAGGAGGATGGGACCCGGGTCTGTGCTCCGTGAGTATTGTCTCTGTCACATATTCATGAGACAGAGATAATGTAGTGTCTTTAGAAAGAGTCAAAGATGTAGAATATGTTTAGACTGACCCTCTGTATCTACGGCTCCTCAGTTTAAATATCTGTACAGTCGTGTTGAACAGAAGGCACCAGAGAGAGTTCTGTCTGTGGCTCTTGTTCAGGCGTTGTGAGGGTCTAACAGGCCTCTTTCTAAAGACAGACCTGTTATGAACCCCTCAGAGGTTCAGGAGAGGGTCTCTGTCTCTGGAGCTGGTTTACATTAGTGTCGGTCGTATTCTGCTCTGACATGTTGAACTGTTGTCCCTGAGACTAACGTCTGTGTGTCTCCAGTGCTGACCTCACTGCTCTGCTCCTCGCTCCAAGGTCAGTCACTCTTTACACTTTAAGGATTTCATCTGTTTTAGAGAAAATAACTCCTCTGTTTTACCCACAGCCTCAGTCCGAGTCAGTCCAGACCGGTCCCAGTTCTTCAAATTACAGTCTGTGTCTCTGAGCTGTGACCCAGACTGGACTGTGACCAGGAACACGTCCAGAGAAACCAGGACCCAGTGTGGACTCGACTGGGGGACTCTCAGAGGATCTGAGTGTAAAATTAGCATGCTGTATTCCTGGGACAGTGGACTGTACTGGTGTGAGTCCAGAGAGGGACAGGCCTCTGACAGTGTCTACATCAGGGTCAAAGGTCAGGACTCACTACAAGGAACCTGGTCTTGGTCTAAACGTTTCGCTGCTAAATTATTTATTTAGTATATTTTTCTGTCTCAGACCGAGGTGTGGTCCTGCAGAGTCCGGTCCTCCCTGTGACAGAGGGACAGACTGTCTCTCTGTCCTGTCTCCATCACACTTCCTCCAACCTCACAGCTCGTTTCCATAGAGACGGACACTTCCTGTCGGAGCAGCCTACAGGTCACATGACCATCCAGCAGGTGTCAGCGTCTGATGAAGGTCTTTATCAGTGTGAGATCCAAGGAGAGCTGTCAGAGTCCAGCTGGATCCAGGTCAGACCAGGTCAGTCCTGTTAGACCTGGTTTAGTCCTGGTTTAGACCTGATTTAGACCTGGTTTAGACCTGGATTAGAGATGGTGTAGTCCTGGTTTAGACCTAGTTTAGACCTGGTTTAGACCTGGTTTAGACCTGGTTTAGTCCTGGTTTAGTCCTGGTTTAGACCTGATTTAGACCTGGTTTAGTCCTGGTTTAGTCCTGGTTTAGACCTGGTTTAGACCTGGTTTAGACCTGGTTTAGACCTGGTTTAGACCTGGTTTAGACCTGGTTTAGTCCTGGTTTAGACCTGGTTTAGACCTGGTTTAGACCTGGTTTAGACCTGGTTTAGTCCTGGTTTAGACCTGCTTTAGACCTGGTTTAGTCCTGGTTTAGACCTGGTTTAGTCCTGGTTTAGACGTGGTTTAGACCTGGTTTAGTCCTGGTTTAGACCTGGTTTAGTCCTGGTTAAGACCTGGTTTAGACCTGGTTAAGACCTGGTTTAGACCTGGTTTAGACCTGGTTTAGACCTGGTTTCTGAAGTCAGACCAAGAGCAGTATTGGTAGAAAAACCCAAATGAACCATTACGACGCTGCTGTTGAATCTGGGGTCAGGTCTGGGGTTGGGACTTAGGCCCAGGTCTCGTCCTTAACCCGTTCACTCCCACATCCAGAGTCAGACCCGGTCTTGAGGCCAGAGTCAGACCGGGTTCTTAGGCCGGTCCAGAGTCAGACCGGGTCCTGATACTAGGTTCTTCTCGTCCAGTGTGACCTGGAGCTGTGGTCAGAAGGTGTCGGTGTCTGATGAAGTGACTGAAGCAGGAGTCCTGCTGAGTCTGGCCTGTGGGACTGAGGCCGATGACAGGTCCTGACAGACCGAGCAGACTTAGGTCCAGGTGCTGATGGAGGCAGAAAGTCAGGTCTGGGAGGAGTTCATGAGGCCACGGAGGAGGACTATCGTTTAGCCTCAAAGAGATTCTGGTCTAGTTTAATCTTTTTTCAGATGAAGTCTTCAGGAGGACAGTCCAGGCTCAGGAGACTCTGAGGCTCTCTCTTTGGAGACGACCTGTTTTAAGCACCAATGAAAATCAGTGTCTTTGGCCTGTTTTTAAGTCGGTCTACGGACAGGGCAGATGGGAGCTCTCAAAATCTAATCGAGGACATAAGCCCTGACTTTGCTCTCAAATTAAAAAACGTGTTTTAACGTCTGCATTTATTTGAGCTGATGACACGTATTCCTCTGTCTCCTCAGGTAAACCTCAGGCCCCGCCCAGAACAACTCTGGCCCTGCCCACAACGACTTTGGCCCCACCCACCACCACCAAGGCTCCACCTTCAACCTCTCAGACTCCGCCCCCAGCCTCAGGGCGGCCCCTGGCTCTGCTCTGCCACCTGGTGGTGCTCTGTCCCTATGTGGTGTCCACTGTCCTCATGGTGTCTCTGTTCAGGACCAGGACCAGAGGCTCAGGTGAGTCTCAGGTTAAATGTCTGCCTACAGCAGAGTTTAAGCCTGAATTCATGGACAGACTTTGTGTGATTTTGTCCCATTTGAGAGAAACGTTGGTGTAACAACAGAACTCACACAGGGTCTGTGTTGAGTTTACGTTCACTCTGTGTCAGCATAGGTTTTCTCCAGGTACTCCAGTTTCCCCCACCACTAAAGACATGTAGAATATAGGACCACAGATGGAAATTAGTTGTTACACATCTCTGCTTTAGCTTAATGTACCTAAAGAAATAAAACTAATCTAATCTAATTTATCTGTGGCTCAGTGGTAGAGTGGTTGTCTTTCAACTTCAATTCCCACTCTCCCCGCAGTTCATACTGTCGTTGTGTCCTTGGGCAAGACACTTAACCTACCTTGCCTCTAGTGGTGTTCCAGATGTAACACTGGTGAATAGAAGCTTCATGTAAGTTGCTTTGGATAAAAGCGTCTGCTAAATGAGTAAATGTACATGAAATATAATCGGCTCAATAAAGGTTTTTATGAACATCCTAAATATCTTAAACAAACATTTTAATGCAACACGTTTGTTTTTGCCCCATTTTTCATGAAACTTTTCTATGAACACAAAAAACTTTCTCTCAAATATTGTTCACAAATCTGTCAGAATCTGTTTCAGTGAGCACTTCTCCTTTAACGAGATGCTCCATCCACCTCTCAGGTGTGCACATCAAGATGTTGATTAGAGGCGTGATTATTGCACAGGTGTGGCATATTAAGATGTTGATTAGAGGCGTGATTATTGCACAGCTGTGGCATATTACGATGTTGATTAGAGAGCATGAGTATTGCACAGGTGTGGCATATTAAAAGGTTGATTAGAGCATGATTATTGCACAGGTGCTCTCTAATCAACATCTTAATATGCCACACCTGTGCAATATTCATGCTCTCTAATCAACATCGTAATATGCCACACCTGTGCAATAATCACGCCTCTAATCAACGCCTTAATATGCCACACCTGCGCAATAATCACGCTCTCTAATCAACATCTTAATATGCCACAGCTGCGCAATAATCACGCTCTCTAATCAACATCGTAATATGCCACAGCTGTGCAATAATCACGCTCTCTAATCAACATCTTAATATGCCACACCTGTGCAATAATCACGCCTCTAATCAACTTCTTAATATGCACACCTGTGCAATAATCACGCTCTAATCAACTTCTTAATATGCCACACCTGTGCAATATTCATGCTCTCTAATCAACATCTTAATATGCCACACCTGTGCAATATTCATGCTCTCTAATCAACATCGTAATATGCCACACCTGTGCAATAATCACGCTCTCTAATCAACATCTTAATATACCACACCTGTGCAATAATCACGCTCTCTAATCAACTTCTTAATATGCCACACCTGTGCAATATTCACGCTCTCTAATCAACATCTTAATATGCCACACCTGTGCAATATTCATGCTCTCTAATCAACATCGTAATATGCCACACCTGTGCAATAATCACGCTCTCTAATCAACATCGTAATATGCCACACCTGTGCAATAATCACGCTCTCTAATCAACATCTTAATATACCACACCTGTGCAATAATCACGCTCTCTAATCAACATCTTAATATACCACACCTGTGCAATAATCATGCTCTCTAATCAACATCTTCATACGCCACACCTGTGCAATAATCATGCTCTCTAATCAACATCGTAATATGCCACACCTGTGCAATAATCATGCTCTCTAATCAACATCTTAATATGCCACACCTGTGAGGTGGATGGATCATCTCGTTAAAGGAGAAGTGCTCACAAACACAGATTTGGACAGATTCGTGAACAATATTTGAGAGAAATAGAAAAAGTCTTAGTTCATAAAAAATGGGTAAAAACTAAAGTGTTCTAATTTTTGTTCAGTTTCAGTTTCATAACTGCCCCTCTTCAGGGTCAGGGGCAAACTGCTGGTGTCAGTTTCCATCAGTGAAACTTATTCAGGATGAGTTTTTACATTTCTGACACTGTCTCTGGAGACAGGTTCAGTGTTAACGCTGGTGCGAGCTACAGACGTATTTAAATCTCTCACGTTTACACTGCTCTGCAGGAAATGCTGCCCCTGTCGCCGTGGAAACAGCCCCTCACCTCTGGGCTCAGGATGATGACCTCACAGCCGTCACCGCTGAGTACGATTTCTGAAGAACCTCTTTTCCAGGAACACTGGGTCACATGACCTGAGCTGTTTCCTATCTTTCTGCTTTACACTGAGAAATAAACTCTGAGCCTGACATTAACACATCTGTGAGAAGTCTTTCATTAACTGTGACTCTCAGAAAACTCAAAAACACTCTTTTATTCAAAGTAAAATGCTGCTGCTCTGAACATGAGCCAGAGTTCAGCTGAGGTTTAGACACAAACATCATATTCAGGTTCATTCTCATGATTGTCTCTCAGACATGGCCCTCTGGTGGACAGCTGTGTGAACTACAGCTCTCTTTACTCACTTCCTGTGAAGAGCATCTGAACAGCGGTCATTATGTGACCACAGTGAACTTTAAAGGCCCGGCACAAGACAGGCTTTGAATTTAGAGCTTCACCAAAAGAAAGATGAGTTTAACCAAAGCACTGAAGTCGAGTATGAAGGTAATTTTGTGTCTTTTTAAACAAAGCTTTTTTTACACCAAATTTACATAACTGGATTTTTGCATCGAATTCTGATTAAAAATTCATTGCATAATTTTGTAGCAAAAATAGTGTCTAAAATTCAGTGTACAAAAATACAGTGTCTAAAACGTACGGAACTTACGTCAGGTAAATAAGGCCTGAGCAATCAATCCTGACTCACATCAAACCACATCCAGCCAATCCAGTTCCAAGCTGACGGTCACGTGACGCGAGTCTTTCAATTCCGCCGCGAAAAGCAAGTTGACCGTTCGCCATGGCGTCCAGTGGCTCGTGGTAAGTTTATATTACTGTCATTATGTTCATTCTAACTCACAAGAAGGACGTTACAGTACTAAAATACTAAGTACTAAGCCTCGCTGCCGTAGAAGACGTAGCTGTGGCACCAAAGACATTATAATGGTTGAGGGCAGCACAGCTAGCGTTAGCATTAGCTAGTCAACGAAACTATCCCATCATTCCAATGAGAAACCTATCCCTAACAGTAAAATTAACGATAACTTAACCCAACCTCCCAACCTTGATAAATGTAATGTTTATGTTTTTGCTGCATTTTTAACAGGCCTGTAAGGGTGAAATCATGGAATCTGTAAGGCACCTGCTTTCAGTGCTTACTTCAGAGAGTAACTGTACAGCGTCATTGGGGTTAGTGTGTAATTTGGCATATTTTATAATATATCCACCAGTACCATTAATGTTTCTGACGGATATATATTCTCTTAAAAGTGAACAGAGGCGTGAGGGTGCCACTGCCCTTCAGCCAGAAAGGCCATCTGTGCAGATGGAAATGACCAGGTCATTTTATATTTATACATGATGTATTTTATGAGCACAAATATGTTAAAATGTCATATCTTATGTGCGCTGTAGCTGTATAAATGCTTTTGATCTGACAGATGCTAATATGAAAAAAAAAGGATTATATCCATAATTAGTTTTCCTTATATCCATAGATCCTTTCCAGGCATTTTTGTGAAAGGCAGAGGGAAAAGGTGCCTTTCTCCTACCCCCTTCTACCTCAAAGAAAACGAAACCCCTTGAAGTGTGTTTTTATCTCCTTGATAAGCAGTATGAAAAGAGCCCCAATGAGCAGGATGAACAACTTCATTTAAGAGCTGGATTGGGCCGAAGAACCTTTCAATTGGATGAGAGCACAATGCATCAAGAGGTATTTATAGATTGTAAAAAGTATACCTTTTTTTATATCGGAGGTACTGAACAACAAATTACTTAAGAGTAACACTTGTTTTGTCTATTAGGCTGTGTGTAAGTGATACTTTAGGATTTTAACATTTAATTGAAGCTTACCCATGATTTTGTTGTAGTTATGTGACAACTTAAAGGAGGTATTTCCCAAACTGGCAGCAATCACTGGTGGATGGTTAATTTATAAATCTTCAGGTAGGCTATCTTATAAAGAGTGAACTTTGACTTTGTGTTAGAATGGCTAACTAGTGCTTTGATTTTGACAGATTTTGACTTTAATTTTTATAGGAGGGTGGGGTACAAGAAAACTTAATCTTGTGACCCCTGATGATACTGGCTACACAGGCAAGATCTTAAAAGCTGCAAGTCGAGGGGCAAGATGTCTTTTTATAGCCCCAGTCCAAGAAGAGTAACTGATGAAGCGTTCAGCAGCATGCCTAAAGCCACATGTGGTGTAGAAGTTCCTCTGCAGCTGCTGAAAGAGCAAGTCTTGTGCTGATGTTGAAATACTCAGTGAGGACCTGACCAATGTACATGATGCTGAAACAAGTGAGTATATGAACCTTGACATTTTATGTAACTAAAAATTAAGATGAATTGTTTTTTTTACTTAAATTGTTTTAATAGCACAAATGCAGCAGTGTCCAGTGTGCACAAAAATATTTCCTGATGACTTTATTGTGGAACACGCCTCATCGTGTGGGGAGAGGTATCAATTTGCACATTTTTTTTCCCACTATTGGCAAAAGATGTCCTACTCAGTGTTTTTATAGATTAATAGTGTAATGTAAAATGTTTGTGAGTAGTGCAGGAAATGAGGTGATGAGTACTCTCAGTGAGGAAGCATCAGCAGTACCAGGACCTTCCCGAACTTGTAACTCAGGTACAGATGGTGGGTGCTCCTTAGGGAAAGTGGTAGTATAGGAAAATGAAGAGTTAATTCCTATTGATTGACAGGCGCTTTGAGTGCTTACTAGGTGGAAAAGTGCTAAATAAATACAAGTCGTTGTCATCATCATAATCAATTATTATCCCTGATAATAGTTTAACAACTTATTTTGTTTTCTTTTACAGACTGGTTAACTGTCACAGATCCAACTAAGGCCTTATCTCTGTATGCAAAACATTTTCTCTGTATCCATGAGATGGACACTCCTTTGCATCTTACTATGGACATTAGAAAAAGTTCTACTGAACAGGACATGGCACTTATTTCTTTTTACAAGCGACCTAATGTGAAATGGGCAAGTCCTCTAAGGTGCACTCTTGAAGGTACTTAATGTTATAAAGTTGTTGTCACTGTAATTCAGATATTTTCTTTGCCTTTAATCTGAAAATACTTTTATCCTCCAGGAGACCCAGCTGTTGGAGAGGGTGTTACTCGTTACTTTTTCTCTCAAATCATGCAAAAGTTGAAGTGTGGATTTTGCATCAACTTTGGTATGTATAATATGAGTAGCAACCTTTGCAGGTTTTTAATATTGTTCACTTTACAAGTATCTTGTTTTGGTTTATTCAAAAGGTTTTGAATAGGCTTGCATTCTTAAATGCTGGTTTCAAATCATTAAGAGACACACCTGACTAAAAATTACTTAGACTGGCTATTATTTATTAATCCATATACTGTACATATGCATAATCTATTCAAGTTTATTTTGTTGTAGCGTAGTTTTTTAAATTTTCCTTAAAGCAGAACTCGGTAAGATTCCTTACAGCATTTCCTACTTCCTTCAGTGAGTCACACAGTTGTCAATACTCCTACAGCTCTGGACTACAAGGCTCACCATTTTCGGAAAAGGTTTTCTCCATCTTTTGGTGGTTCCGCCATAACTAATGATGAAATAAAATGTATTTAGTGCCAATTCGCTGCAAGAGGTTGTTATATTGAATTACTGTAAGGCAGTTTTTGACGCTCGCCTGAAACTGTGCATGAGCCCAGACTTGTTGGGTCTGTGAAAGTGCTTGTTTCGGCATAGATGCTCCAGAGGGGGTTGGTGCGTGCTTCAAACACTCGGCTACAACTCAATTATCCATCGTTAGGACTTATAAAACTGTTTATGAAGGTAAAAATGTTACTTAGTTCTGCTTTATTTCCTGTTTTTATACTCTTTTATACTGATTTTATTTGTTTGTTGCTGTTTTGATACTGTTTTGATCTGGCTCTTACTGAGTTTAACTAAAAACTTTATTTGTTAAACAGCAAACTCCAGCATGACTAGTTTTTTTGAAGGGGAGGCCGGCCATTTGGTTCCCTCAGCCTCTCACTTTCTTGTGGAAAGTGATTTGTTCATTGTGGCAGGAAGAATGATTGGGCATTCCTTTCTTCACGGTGGGCCACGCCTTTCTGGACTCAGCCCTGCTGTAGTTCACGTCCTTCTTGGCGGGAGTTCTGAAACTGCAACTGTGACATTGGCGGACTGTCCTGACCTGGACATCAGGGAAACTATATCCCTTGTATGTAAAGAAAATTAATAGTTTTTCCTTGCAGGGCCTTGGCCTAAAATATGATGTATGTGGCTTTATGAATATTTTCAGTTTTAGTTTTACCATGATGCTAAGTGATTTGGGCCCAAATAAAACACTAAATGCATGCCATTTACCATAATTTTATTTTTACCCATGTACTCTTTATCTTTTATTGATACATTTTGACCACCTTAAATTTATTCATCCATCTATTTTAATTTGTATCTAAGCTTGAAGGACGATCAAATCTTTCAACTAAAGAGAAAAAAAGTGTCCAGGACCTGGCCTACGCCTGGGACCTTCCCTCGCTCACAGACAACAACAGGAGATGGCTTTTTGAGAAGCTCTTAATGCATGCTGTATGAAAAACATTTATCTCACTTGTTTTCTGTGAATGCTTTAGATTAGGGAATGATGTTCCTTCTTTCTAACTTTATGTACAGGTAATTGGCCGTGTGACCCGACAGATAAAGCAGCTGAGACGAGGTCTTAAAGAAACCCCAACATGGAATGTACTAACACAACGTCCTGACACCATAACCTTCTTTTTTCCAAAAGAGGAACATAACACAATAAGTCCAGAGGTAACTGTTTCTTAATATGGATAT
>JALDNG010003160.1:0-29935 GCA_024349245.1 Neodontobutis hainanensis | reverse complement strand
AACTTTGCTTTCATATAGTCCTGACTATCCACTGATAAAGATTACCATTAGCAATGAACTGTCGAAGAAAGCCTAAGACACGGTGTTTGGCCTCACTTGAACAGTCCTCATCCTCATCTTCACATGGCCAAGTGATGCGCTGCAGGAGTAACTGTTGGAGAATAACATAAAAGAAAGCCTTAATAAATCTTACTTTAACATTCTTACAGACGGGTAGTTTTTAATTATTAAATGTCACTGGCATGGCATTTTCCTATTCAGTTGGAATTCCAACATTCATGATTAGAGAGAAGTACATAACAATTTTACACTGAAGATGTGATCTATAGACTAATTTTACAAAAAACACACTCAAAACATCCCCATGTAAGCTAAGAAGAAACGGTAAACTGCTGTCAGAGGGAGACGTGGGAACTGAACTAACTTCCACATTAAGGATTAATGTGTGTTGAATACTGGAGCTAGATTGGACTAATATTTTTGTATTTAAAGTGAAAACACTGAAAAAGAACCCCAATTATTTATGTCAAAATCTTATAGACGTAACCTTTAAATGAAAATATTATATCCATATTAAGAAACAGTTACCTCTGGACTTATTGTGTTATGTTCCTCTTTTGGAAAAAAGAAGGTTATGGTGTCAGGACGTTGTGTTAGTACATTCCATGTTGGGGTTTCTTTAAGACCTCGTCTCAGCTGCTTTATCTGTCGGGTCACACGGCCAATTACCTGTACATAAAGTTAGAAAGAAGGAACATCATTCCCTAATCTAAAGCATTCACAGAAAACAAGTGAGATAAATGTTTTTCATACAGCATGCATTAAGAGCTTCTCAAAAAGCCATCTCCTGTTGTTGTCTGTGAGCGAGGGAAGGTCCCAGGCGTAGGCCAGGTCCTGGACACTTTTTTTCTCTTTAGTTGAAAGATTTGATCGTCCTTCAAGCTTAGATACAAATTAAAATAGATGGATGAATAAATTTAAGGTGGTCAAAATGTATCAATAAAAGATAAAGAGTACATGGGTAAAAATAAAATTATGGTAAATGCATTTAGTGTTTTATTTGGGCCCAAATCACTTAGCATCATGGTAAAACTAAAACTGAAAATATTCATAAAGCCACATACATCATATTTTAGGCCAAGGCCCTGCAAGGAAAAACTATTAATTTTCTTTACATACAAGGGATATAGTTTCCCTGATGTCCAGGTCAGGACAGTCCGCCAATGTCACAGTTGCAGTTTCAGAACTCCCGCCAAGAAGGACGTGAACTACAGCAGGGCTGAGTCCAGAAAGGCGTGGCCCACCGTGAAGAAAGGAATGCCCAATCATTCTTCCTGCCACAATGAACAAATCACTTTCCACAAGAAAGTGAGAGGCTGAGGGAACCAAATGGCCGGCCTCCTTCAAAAAACTAGTCATGCTGGAGTTTGCTGTTTAACAAATAAAGTTTTTAGTTAAACTCAGTAAGAGCCACATCAAAACAGTTTCAAAATAGCAACAAACAAACAAAATCAGTATAAAAGAGTATAAAAACAGGAAATAGAGCAGAACTAAGTAACATTTTTACCTTCAGAAACAGTTTTATAAGTCCTAACGATGGATAATTGAGTTGTGGCCGAGTGTTTGAAGCACGCACCAACCCCCTCTGGAGCATCTACGCCGAAACAAGCACTTTCACAGACCCAACAAGTCTGGGCTCATGCAGTTTCAGGCGAGAGCGTCAAAAACTGCCTTACAGTAATTCAATACAACAACCTCTTGCAGCGCGAATTGGCACTAAATACATTTACATTTATTTCATCATCAGTTATGGAGGAACCACCAAAAAGATGGAGAAAACCTTTTCACGAAAATGGTGAGCCTTGTAGTCCAGAGCTGTAGGAGTATTTACAACTGAAGGAAGTAGGAAATGCTGTAGGGAATCTTACTGAGTTCTGCTTTAAGGAAAATAAAAAAACTACGCTAAAACAAAATAAACTTGAATAGATTATGCACATGTACAGTATATGAATTAATAAAAAATAGCCAGTCTAAGTAATTTTTAGTCAGGTGTGTCTCTTAATGATTTGAAACCAGCATTTAAGAATGCAAGCCTATTCAAAACCTTTTGAATAAACCAAAACAAGATACTTGTAAAGTGAACAATATTAAAAACCTGCAAAGGTTGCTGCTCATATTAGACATACCAAAGTTGATGCAGAGGGTTAGGGTTAGACTTCAACTTTTGCATGATTTGAGAGAAAAAGTAACGAGTAACACCCTCTCCAACAGCTGGGTCTCCTGGAGGAAAATATCTGAATGACAGTGACAACAACCTTATAACATTAAGTACCTTCAAGAGTGCACTTTAGAGGACCTGCCCATTTCACATTGAGTCGCTTGTAAAAAGAAATAAGTGCCATGTCCTGTTCAGTAGAACTTTTTCTAATGTCCATAGTAAGATGCAAAGGACTGTCCCTCTCATGGATACAGAGAAATGTTTTGCAAACAGAGATAAGGCCTTAGTTGGATCTGTGACAGTTAACCAGTCTGAAAAAGAAAACAAACTATTATCAGGGATAATAACTGATTATGATGATGACTTGTATTTACTGTCAATCAATAGGAATTAACTCTTCATTTCCCTATACTACCACTTTCCCTAAGGAGCACCCTGAGTTACAAGTTCGGGAAGGTCCTGGTACTGCTGATGCTTCCTCACTGACAGTCCTCATCACCTCATTTCCTGCACTACTCACAAACATTTTACATTACACTTGTATCATCTATAAAACACTGAGTAGGACATCTTTTGCCAATAGTGGAAATTGATACCTCTCCCCACACGATGAGGCGTGTTCCACAATAAAGTCATCAGGAAATATTTTTGTGCACACTGGACACTGCTGCATTCGTGCTATTAAAACAATTTAAGTAAAAACAATTCATCTTATTTTTAGTTACATAAAATGTCAAGGTTCATATACTCACTTGTTTCAGCATCATGGACATTGGTCAGGTCCTCACTGAGTATTTCAACATCAGCACAAGACTTGCTCTTTCAGCAGCTGCAGAGGAACTTCTACACCACATGTGGCTTTAGGCATGCTGCTGAACGCTTCATCAGTTACTCTTCTTGGACTGGGGCTATAAAAGACATCTTGCCCCTCGACTTGCAGCTTTTAAGATCTTGCCTGTGTAGCCAGTATCATCAGGGGTCACAAGATTAAGTTTTCTTGTACCCCACCCTCCTATAAAAATTAAAGTCAAAATCTGTCAAAATCAAAGCACTAGTTAGCCATTCTAACACAAAGTCAAAGTTCACTCTTTATAAGATAGCCTACCTGAAGATTTATAAATTAACCATCCACCAGTGATTGCTGCCAGTTTGGGAAATACCTCCTTTAAGTTGTCACATAACTACAACAAAATCATGGGTAAGCTTCAATTAAATGTTAAAATCCTAAAGTATCACTTACACACAGCCTAATAGACAAAACAAGTGTTACTCTTAAGTAATTTGTTGTTCAGTACCTCCGATATAAAAAAAGGTATACTTTTTACAATCTATAAATACCTCTTGATGCATTGTGCTCTCATCCAATTGAAAGGTTCTTGGCCCAATCCAGCTCTTAAATGAAGTTGTTCATCCTGCTCATTGGGGCTCTTTTCATACTGCTTATCAAGGAGATAAAACACACTTCAAGGGGTTTCGTTTTCTTTTGAGGTAGAAGGGGGTAGGAGAAAGGCACCTTTTCCTCTGCCTTTCACAAAAATGCCTGGAAAGGATCTATGGATATAAGGAAAACTAATTATGGATATAATCCTTTTTTTCATATTAGCATCTGTCAGATCAAAAGCATTTATACAGCTACAGCGCACATAAGATATGACATTTTAACATATTTGTGCTCATAAAATACATCATGTATAAATATAAAATGACCTGGTCATTTCCATCTGCACAGATGGCCTTTCTGGCTGAAGGGCAGTGGCACCCTCACGCCTCTGTTCACTTTTAAGAGAATATATATCCGTCAGAAACATTAATGGTACTGGTGGATATATTATAAAATATGCCAAATTACACACTAACCCCAATGACGCTGTACAGTTACTCTCTGAAGTAAGCACTGAAAGCAGGTGCCTTACAGATTCCATGATTTCACCCTTACAGGCCTGTTAAAAAATGCAGCAAAAACATAAACATTACATTTATCAAGGTTGGGGAGGTTGGGTTAAGTTATCGTTAATTTTACTGTTAGGGATAGGTTTCTCATTGGAATGATGGGATAGTTTCGTTGACTAGCTAATGCTAACGCTAGCTGTGCTGCCCTCAACCATTATAATGTCTTTGGTGCCACAGCTACGTCTTCTACGGCAGCGAGGCTTAGTACTTAGTATTTTAGTACTGTAACGTCCTTCTTGTGAGTTAGAATGAACATAATGACAGTAATATAAACTTACCACGAGCCACTGGACGCCATGGCGAACGGTCAACTTGCTTTTCGCGGCGGAATTGAAAGACTCGCGTCACGTGACCGTCAGCTTGGAACTGGATTGGCTGGATGTGGTTTGATGTGAGTCAGGATTGATTGCTCAGGCCTTATTTACCTGACGTAAGTTCCGTACGTTTTAGACACTGTATTTTTGTACACTGAATTTTAGACACTATTTTTGCTACAAAATTATGCAATGAATTTTTAATCAGAATTCGATGCAAAAAATCCAGTTATGTAAATTTGGTGTAAAAAAAAAAAAGCTTTGTTTAAAAAGACACAAAATTACCTTCATACTCGACTTCAGTGCTTTGGTTAAACTCATCTTTCTTTTGGTGAAGCTCTAAATTCAAAGCCTGTCTTGTGCCGGGCCTTTAAAGTTCACTGTGGTCACATAATGACCGCTGTTCAGATGCTCTTCACAGGAAGTGAGTAAAGAGAGCTGTAGTTCACACAGCTGTCCACCAGAGGGCCATGTCTGAGAGACAATCATGAGAATGAACCTGAATATGATGTTTGTGTCTAAACCTCAGCTGAACTCTGGCTCATGTTCAGAGCAGCAGCATTTTACTTTGAATAAAAGAGTGTTTTTGAGTTTTCTGAGAGTCACAGTTAATGAAAGACTTCTCACAGATGTGTTAATGTCAGGCTCAGAGTTTATTTCTCAGTGTAAAGCAGAAAGATAGGAAACAGCTCAGGTCATGTGACCCAGTGTTCCTGGAAAAGAGGTTCTTCAGAAATCGTACTCAGCGGTGACGGCTGTGAGGTCATCATCCTGAGCCCAGAGGTGAGGGGCTGTTTCCACGGCGACAGGGGCAGCATTTCCTGCAGAGCAGTGTAAACGTGAGAGATTTAAATACGTCTGTAGCTCGCACCAGCGTTAACACTGAACCTGTCTCCAGAGACAGTGTCAGAAATGTAAAAACTCATCCTGAATAAGTTTCACTGATGGAAACTGACACCAGCAGTTTGCCCCTGACCCTGAAGAGGGGCAGTTATGAAACTGAAACTGAACAAAAATTAGAACACTTTAGTTTTTACCCATTTTTTATGAACTAAGACTTTTTCTATTTCTCTCAAATATTGTTCACGAATCTGTCCAAATCTGTGTTTGTGAGCACTTCTCCTTTAACGAGATGATCCATCCACCTCACAGGTGTGGCATATTAAGATGTTGATTAGAGAGCATGATTATTGCACAGGTGTGGCATATTACGATGTTGATTAGAGAGCATGATTATTGCACAGGTGTGGCGTATGAAGATGTTGATTAGAGAGCATGATTATTGCACAGGTGTGGTATATTAAGATGTTGATTAGAGAGCGTGATTATTGCACAGGTGTGGTATATTAAGATGTTGATTAGAGAGCGTGATTATTGCACAGGTGTGGCATATTACGATGTTGATTAGAGAGCGTGATTATTGCACAGGTGTGGCATATTACGATGTTGATTAGAGAGCATGAATATTGCACAGGTGTGGCATATTAAGATGTTGATTAGAGAGCGTGAATATTGCACAGGTGTGGCATATTAAGAAGTTGATTAGAGAGCGTGATTATTGCACAGGTGTGGTATATTAAGATGTTGATTAGAGAGCGTGATTATTGCACAGGTGTGGCATATTACGATGTTGATTAGAGAGCATGAATATTGCACAGGTGTGGCATATTAAGATGTTGATTAGAGAGCATGAATATTGCACAGGTGTGGCATATTAAGAAGTTGATTAGAGAGCGTGATTATTGCACAGGTGTGCATATTAAGAAGTTGATTAGAGAGCGTGATTATTGCACAGGTGTGGCATATTAAGATGTTGATTAGAGAGCGTGATTATTGCACAGCTGTGGCATATTACGATGTTGATTAGAGAGCGTGATTATTGCGCAGCTGTGGCATATTAAGATGTTGATTAGAGAGCGTGATTATTGCGCAGGTGTGGCATATTAAGACGTTGATTAGAGAGCGTGATTATTGCACAGGTGTGGCATATTACGATGTTGATTAGAGAGCATGAATATTGCACAGGTGTGGCATATTAAGATGTTGATTAGAGAGCACCTGTGCAATAATCATGCTCTAATCAACCTTTTAATATGCCACACCTGTGCAATACTCATGCTCTCTAATCAACATCGTAATATGCCACAGCTGTGCAATAATCACGCTTCTTAATATGCCACACCTGTGCAATAATCACGCCTCTAATCAACATCTTGATGTGCACACCTGAGAGGTGGATGGAGCATCTCGTTAAAGGAGAAGTGCTCACTGAAACAGATTCTGACAGATTTGTGAACAATATTTGAGAGAAAGTTTTTTTGTGTTCATAGAAAAAGTTTCATGAAAAATGGGGCAAAAACAAACGTGTTGCATTAAAATGTTTGTTTAAGATATTTAGGATGTTCATAAAAACCTTTATTGAGCCGATTATATTTCATGTACATTTACTCATTTAGCAGACGCTTTTATCCAAAGCAACTTACATGAAGCTTCTATTCACCAGTGTTACATCTGGAACACCACTAGAGGCAAGGTAGGTTAAGTGTCTTGCCCAAGGACACAACGACAGTATGAACTGCGGGGAGAGTGGGAATTGAAGTTGAAAGACAACCACTCTACCACTGAGCCACAGATAAATTAGATTAGATTAGTTTTATTTCTTTAGGTACATTAAGCTAAAGCAGAGATGTGTAACAACTAATTTCCATCTGTGGTCCTATATTCTACATGTCTTTAGTGGTGGGGGAAACTGGAGTACCTGGAGAAAACCTATGCTGACACAGAGTGAACGTAAACTCAACACAGACCCTGTGTGAGTTCTGTTGTTACACCAACGTTTCTCTCAAATGGGACAAAATCACACAAAGTCTGTCCATGAATTCAGGCTTAAACTCTGCTGTAGGCAGACATTTAACCTGAGACTCACCTGAGCCTCTGGTCCTGGTCCTGAACAGAGACACCATGAGGACAGTGGACACCACATAGGGACAGAGCACCACCAGGTGGCAGAGCAGAGCCAGGGGCCGCCCTGAGGCTGGGGGCGGAGTCTGAGAGGTTGAAGGTGGAGCCTTGGTGGTGGTGGGTGGGGCCAAAGTCGTTGTGGGCAGGGCCAGAGTTGTTCTGGGCGGGGCCTGAGGTTTACCTGAGGAGACAGAGGAATACGTGTCATCAGCTCAAATAAATGCAGACGTTAAAACACGTTTTTTAATTTGAGAGCAAAGTCAGGGCTTATGTCCTCGATTAGATTTTGAGAGCTCCCATCTGCCCTGTCCGTAGACCGACTTAAAAACAGGCCAAAGACACTGATTTTCATTGGTGCTTAAAACAGGTCGTCTCCAAAGAGAGAGCCTCAGAGTCTCCTGAGCCTGGACTGTCCTCCTGAAGACTTCATCTGAAAAAAGATTAAACTAGACCAGAATCTCTTTGAGGCTAAACGATAGTCCTCCTCCGTGGCCTCATGAACTCCTCCCAGACCTGACTTTCTGCCTCCATCAGCACCTGGACCTAAGTCTGCTCGGTCTGTCAGGACCTGTCATCGGCCTCAGTCCCACAGGCCAGACTCAGCAGGACTCCTGCTTCAGTCACTTCATCAGACACCGACACCTTCTGACCACAGCTCCAGGTCACACTGGACGAGAAGAACCTAGTATCAGGACCCGGTCTGACTCTGGACCGGCCTAAGAACCCGGTCTGACTCTGGCCTCAAGACCGGGTCTGACTCTGGATGTGGGAGTGAACGGGTTAAGGACGAGACCTGGGCCTAAGTCCCAACCCCAGACCTGACCCCAGATTCAACAGCAGCGTCGTAATGGTTCATTTGGGTTTTTCTACCAATACTGCTCTTGGTCTGACTTCAGAAACCAGGTCTAAACCAGGTCTAAACCAGGTCTAAACCAGGTCTTAACCAGGTCTAAACCAGGTCTTAACCAGGACTAAACCAGGTCTAAACCAGGACTAAACCAGGTCTAAACCACGTCTAAACCAGGACTAAACCAGGTCTAAACCAGGACTAAACCAGGTCTAAAGCAGGTCTAAACCAGGACTAAACCAGGTCTAAACCAGGTCTAAACCAGGTCTAAACCAGGTCTAAACCAGGACTAAACCAGGTCTAAACCAGGTCTAAACCAGGTCTAAACCAGGTCTAAACCAGGTCTAAACCAGGTCTAAACCAGGACTAAACCAGGACTAAACCAGGTCTAAATCAGGTCTAAACCAGGACTAAACCAGGACTAAACCAGGTCTAAACCAGGTCTAAACCAGGTCTAAACTAGGTCTAAACCAGGACTACACCATCTCTAATCCAGGTCTAAACCAGGTCTAAATCAGGTCTAAACCAGGACTAAACCAGGTCTAACAGGACTGACCTGGTCTGACCTGGATCCAGCTGGACTCTGACAGCTCTCCTTGGATCTCACACTGATAAAGACCTTCATCAGACGCTGACACCTGCTGGATGGTCATGTGACCTGTAGGCTGCTCCGACAGGAAGTGTCCGTCTCTATGGAAACGAGCTGTGAGGTTGGAGGAAGTGTGATGGAGACAGGACAGAGAGACAGTCTGTCCCTCTGTCACAGGGAGGACCGGACTCTGCAGGACCACACCTCGGTCTGAGACAGAAAAATATACTAAATAAATAATTTAGCAGCGAAACGTTTAGACCAAGACCAGGTTCCTTGTAGTGAGTCCTGACCTTTGACCCTGATGTAGACACTGTCAGAGGCCTGTCCCTCTCTGGACTCACACCAGTACAGTCCACTGTCCCAGGAATACAGCATGCTAATTTTACACTCAGATCCTCTGAGAGTCCCCCAGTCGAGTCCACACTGGGTCCTGGTTTCTCTGGACGTGTTCCTGGTCACAGTCCAGTCTGGGTCACAGCTCAGAGACACAGACTGTAATTTGAAGAACTGGGACCGGTCTGGACTGACTCGGACTGAGGCTGTGGGTAAAACAGAGGGAGTTATTTTCTCTAAAACAGATGAAATCCTTAAAGTGTAAAGAGTGACTGACCTTGGAGCGAGGAGCAGAGCAGTGAGGTCAGCACTGGAGACACACAGACGTTAGTCTCAGGGACAACAGTTCAACATGTCAGAGCAGAATACGACCGACACTAATGTAAACCAGCTCCAGAGACAGAGACCCTCTCCTGAACCTCTGAGGGGTTCATAACAGGTCTGTCTTTAGAAAGAGGCCTGTTAGACCCTCACAACGCCTGAACAAGAGCCACAGACAGAACTCTCTCTGGTGCCTTCTGTTCAACACGACTGTACAGATATTTAAACTGAGGAGCCGTAGATACAGAGGGTCAGTCTAAACATATTCTACATCTTTGACTCTTTCTAAAGACACTACATTATCTCTGTCTCATGAATATGTGACAGAGACAATACTCACGGAGCACAGACCCGGGTCCCATCCTCCTTTAGTCTCGTCTGTCGAGAGAAGCTGCTACAACGTGGTTTAGAGCAGGTCTTAGAAGTTCTGAGTGGATCTGAGCAGGTCTGAGTGGGTCTGAGGGGGTCTGAGCAGGTCTGGTTGGGTCTGGTTGGGTCTGAGCAGGTCTGAGTGGGTTGAGCAGGTCTGAGGGGGTCTGAGCAGGTCTGAGGGGGTCTGAGCAGGTCTGGTTGGGTCTGAGCAGGTCTGGTTGGGTCTGAGCAGGTCTGAGCAGGTCTGAGCGGGTCTGAGTGGGTCTGAGCAGGTCTGGTTGGGTCTGGTTGGGTCTGAGCAGGTCTGAGCAGGTCTGAGCGGGTCTGAGTGGGTCTGAGCAGGTCTGAGTGGGTCTGAGCAGGTCTGAGGGGGTCTTCCTGTTTTGTTACATTTTCTTCAAAACCACAAGCCTCTTCCTGTTGTCGCTGAGTCAGTTCACTTTTTCTACTTTTTTTATATTTTTTATCTCAAACCAGTTTTTGTCTCAAAACCAGTTCCGTATCGTCTAAAGGCCCAGAGACGTTTATCTCATGAAGGTCTGGACTCAGGTGATTCTGTGACAGACCTTGTGGCTGATGTTTTTGTGGAAGTGTTTTATTTTAAAGCATTTCAAAGAAACTCTGGGACTCTTTCTGAAACACATCCAGGGTCTGTTTCTAAGAAAAGGAAATTCAGGACATTCTTATTTCATAGTGTCTTAAATTATTATTTCAAACTCCCTCAAAAAAATATAGAGCTGAAGTTATTATAAAGACCTCACAGATCACAGCCTCTCGACTCTGACAGTTTTCTAAAAGTCTGGAGAAATGACTGAATGTGAGACTGGATCAGAGTCAGGCTGGGTTCAGAACAAACAAATAAGAACATTACAAACGCAACGGTTCACAAGAATCTGCAGCGGGATATTTATAGATTTAAAAAAAGCTTTTGACACCAGAGATCAATACTTACAAATAACCTGGACAGGTAGCACTCACCTGGGCTGGAGTTACAGAAGCACACAGTTTGTGACGTTCAGGTGATTCTAAATGTCTGCACACTGCTCGAGGTGTCCCCAGGGTCAGTGTTGGGTCCTAACTTTGCAGAAGACACAATCATTTTTCTCGACAGGAGAAAAATTTAGAAACCCTTCAGAATCAAACTACAAGAGATTTATCAAAACTAAAAACTATCTCTGAACTTTATTAAAACTAAATGATGTGGGTTTAACGCAAACGCTCAAATTCAAATAGCTGGGCTACAAAACTGTTAAACACATTTTTAAGAGTGATAATAATAATAATAATAATAATAAACTCATTTGAAAATCACTCTGCTTCTCATTGGTATGTCCATATTTATATTATTGCACTGAAATCTGTGGAAACTATTACAAAACGACTCTGAATCCAGTTAAAATACTTCAAAAAGATTTGTAAGAATCCTTGATGAGGCAGGGTCACAAAGCGTAGACAGAGGTTCTGTGGGTTCAGCCCAAACCTGCGTCCCAGGTTAGCGTCACATTCAACATTGCACAACTCAGAGACGTCAGGCCACGCCCCCTCAGATTCAGGTGCTTCCTGGTCTGTTCTCCCTGAGAGAGTTCAGAGCTGCTCCTCGAACATGGATTTAATGATTCTAAAATGTTTAATCTGTGTTTTTCTTCCTTTGGTCTGTGGTCCAAAGGTGCCTTTAGGTGAGTGTAGCTACTGCTGTTGATCCTAACCTCCTTGTTTCTCTTTAAAGTTCACTTAATGTAGATCGAGTTCTCACTGGCTGTAGTTCTAAACATGAGTCTTGTGATCTGATTGGCCGAACAGTGTCATGTGATTTGTAGTTCTAGGCACAGACTGGAGTGGAGAGGAGTAGAGTTAACCCTGTCACTGACAACATTACATGTACTTTCTGTTTAGACTCAGAGACCGTCTCTGTAAAGACCGGAGAGGACTGTGAGCTGTGGTGTCCAGGTGTCCCTAACACAACTGTACAGGTTTTAGAATGGACTCGACAGGATCTAGGCTCTGAAGGGCACGTCTTCTTTTATCGAATTGGGAAGGTCCTGGAGGCTGAACAACACTCACGTTTCTCAAACCGAGTCGAGCTCAAAGACCCTGAGTTAAACTCCGGAGACTTCAGTGTGATTCTGAAGGACGTCACGTCGGAGGACAGTGGGACATATGAGTGTCTGTATAAGATCTCAGGACAAAGACAGGAGACGACACACTACCTTCACCTGACTGTGATTGAAGCAGGTGAGTCCACAAAGTGACCTGGGACAGGTGTTGGACAGAGACAGGTCTGTCACTGTGTGTTCTCTTCCACAGGTCAAGAGGTCACACTGACAGAAGCAACACAGAGACTGTTCCAGGGACTTCTGTCGGGACAAGTGGGACTGATCCTTCTGGTTCTTAGTGTCATCGTTTTACTCAGAGTGAAGTTTTGTAAAACCAAAACCAAAAACCTGCTGGTCCCAAACGATGGATTATGAAACACTACCTCCGTAAACGTGCCACTTAGACTTTCTTTTTTCTAAACGTGAGCGAATCTGTAAATGAATTCTCTTTCATATTTTCAACATGTTACTTTTGTTCTGACTTTCTAAATGAGAGCCAGAGGGCTCTCTGTTGGGCTGTATCAGCTGAGGAGGGGTTTGGAAGAGCAGACAGGAGCAGTTTTCTAATGTCTAATGTCCCGAAACATAAAAATGTGAACTGAAGTATTATTTTATTCACCTCTGAACTCAAGTCTCTGGGACATGTTCTGAACTGTTAATAATGACCATTATTTTATTCTCACTTTGGTTTTGTGACTAATATTGTTTCCAGAAAGAGTCTGTTGTTTTTTATTCTGTTTTAATGCTGTTTAAAAAATAAAGCATATGTTTTTACTTTTTCACAAAACAATAAAAGCATGTTGTATTTCTTGCTAAGCCTTTAACTCTGTTGAGTGTTTTCCTGCAGCAGGTTGAACCCAGGTGAACTCTGACCCTGGTCCGACTGAGTTTTACAGAGAGTGTGTGGTGTTAATGTAGTGCACTGTCCCTGGACAATGAATGATCCCATAATAACACCAGTGTCACTGACCAGTCAACACTGACCAGTCGACACTGACCAGTGTCACTGACCAGTCGACACTGACCAGTGATCAGTTTTGGACAGCTTTAACACACTTTAGACTTTTATCAAACTAGGATCTGTTCTGGAAATGAGACAAAAACAAAGTTACTCTCAGAGGGACTTCAACATCTCCATAAATGTTCTCAGTCCTGAGCAATGACTGTAGAAGGGCTGGACATAAGGAGTGTGGCGTCACCCACAGCGTTACGAACCTCGAAAATGAACCCATTTCAGTCGACATTTTTAGCTGTTATGGGGGTCGCCATGTTGATTTTTGGAGCCAGAAGTCCTAATTTGGGAATATGAGCTAGGTTTGAGTGCGCGTTAGTTGATTTTTGTTTTTCAGTTTCCTTACCTGTGCAGCTGCAGGTCAAAGACCTCAGGAGCAACCTGAAAGTTAAAGAAACCCTTCCATCTTTGCAGCACTACTTTATACAATTTAAAAATACACAAAAATATGTTTTATGATTTCTGATTCTTTTCCACAATAACTTCTATTGCTTATGACATTCTAAAATAACACTATAGTAATAAATGATTTAAAGTTTTATCTGTTTGCTTTCATATACTTTCATGTTATTCAAGTTTCTCTAAAAAATAAAAAGCCTTTTTACAAATTATTAACTCTGTGCATTTAAAAACAAAGTGTTTAAATTATGTCAGATTCAAGATCTTAAAAAACGCCTTCAAACCTAGCAGCACATAAATGAACGGAGATTCTATTTTGTTTAAGTTTATTTAAAAAACGCTGAAGTTGTAGATGGACCAGAATGTGATGTAGGATGAAGCTGAGGAAGACGAGGCTGGGCTATGTCAACTGTCCAGGAGGCGGCAGCCACACACACACACGCACACACGCACACACACACACACACACACACAGTCCAAGAACAGAGCAGCAGACCGATAACTGGACAGTACTGGACCTGACCTGACTGGACTGGGCCGACAGAAAAGCAGCAGCAGACAGGTAACTGTAGGAGCTCTGCAAAAACAGAGAACAAAGTAAAAAGTTATGTTTAAAACAAGTCTTGCTGATGGGCCGGTCACATCTGAACATGAGATGTACTGGTAATTACAGAAAAAAAAACACTTATCTTAGTTTTTATTCACAGCTCACTGTGTGTTACTGTGTGTGTAAGAACTGTTTTTCAGAAAATAGTGGACTTTGATTTGGACTATCATTTGCCTAAATATAATACTTTAGTTAATGTGAACTGTACTGGGTCAGAGGTCCTGTCTGTCATGTATAAACCCTGGCTTAAACATTTACCTGTGACTGTTGTCATGATTTACAGATAAATGTACAAATATAAAACTAACACATGCACTTTAGCTACAGTAATGTTCAAGAGATGTATGATGCAGAGTAAGGATAGAGTTTTCTAGAGTAAAAGTCTCAGAGGTTGGTGGGCACTGCAGATGTAATGGTTAATATAATGTGTAGTGTAATGTAACACCCACCTTTGTCTGAATATCCTCTTGTGCTCACATCAAGAGCCTTTCTTCTGATCAGCCTCAGCATCACCTTTAGGAAATCTGTGAGAGAACAATATCTATTTTAATAAAACAGGCACGTGTCAAATGTATTTACCAAAATGACACAATCCAGATCTTTGTAAAAGAGTACATTAAGCCCACTTCTAATTTTTGCTTTTATTATTATGATTATATTATGGCATTTACTGGGTTTGTGAACTACACAGTAATTATTCAGTCGGAGACATTTATCCTTATCTAACTAAAAACTATAAGAGCAGTATGCTTAATTCCTTACAAATTGAAGGTTAGATATGACCGTATATCATATATATATATATATATATATATATATTAACCAAGTTTGGTCCAGTGTGTCATTAAGCTATCGTAAAAACGGTGGCGCAGTAAATTAAGCCTTTAGCACCACCTTCGGGTCAGCTAATAAACGTACAACAAATGTATATATTCTGAGCAGTATTTTAAGACATACAAAAATGTACTCACCTAGAAACTGGAGCGTGGTTCATTTAGTGCAGTTGTACGATGAAAAAGTGCTTTAAATTAGCGTAGGTAAATCAAACACAGCTAGCATTAGCGTTAGCTTTTAGCTAACAGCAGGTCTCCATTCATGAACAGCAGCAACTAACAAACTAATTAACAAAAAACGAAGACATACTGGCTAAAAAGCTTCAGAAAACAAAGACTAACCAAAAACAATCTTTGGGTGTAGATAAAAGCTTAAACTTCCACTATTTAAAATAGTTAGGCTTCTGTTCATATATATCCGGTATATATTTTACCGACAGCACTTAAAACTACAAAATGCCGGAGCGCGGTCAGCCACGCCCCGCGAGCCGACGTAGCAGAATGGAGGCATCTGATAGGTCAGTTATTAATCTTAATAGTATGAGTTATGTGACAAATATCAATATAGCGATTAAGGGAATAATAAGAATGTGTTCAAAGAAAGGCGGCAGCGTTAGAATGATGACTGTGACAAAAATAGTCACTTCGTAATTGCCGCCGATTTTTCAATGGATGTGAATGGGGTCATGCTTGATGGAGCCAACCCCTACTTCCTATTTGGCACAGACCGGAAGCGGGCTTGCTATGTCCAGCCCTTATACCGTCATTGGTCCTGAGTAACTCCTGTGTTTTTGGTTTTTTACAACAGACTTTGAAAGGGTCTTAATGTTTTCTGGAGAAACAGCCACTCTTCCCTGCAGCGCCCCCTACAGGATCAATGACATCAGCAATATCACAGTGGAATGGAGCAAAGCTGGTCTAAAAGATTCTTACGTGTTGATTTTTCGAGATGGACGTCTTGATCCAGATGAACAAGAGCCTTCTTATAAAGGTCGAGTGGAGCTGGCAGAGCCTGAGCTGAAAAACGGGGACTTGTCGAGGATTCTGAAGAATGTCCAAAAGAAAGACGAGGGACTTTATAAGTGTTATTTTTATAGAAATATAACTCAAAAAAGAAGAGCCATTATTGATACTGAACCTATTAAGATCATTGACCTGGAAGTTAAAGATGAGTTTAAATCAGCAACCAGAGATTCTTATGATTATTATTATTATTAATGTTCTTCCTTTAATAATGAGGCACAAACTAAAGATCATTTAAGGCAAGGCAATGTTATTTAACCAGCACAATTCAGACACTGTAACTCAAACTCACACACTTTGTGTTGGAGCTATTTGTTCATCTTCTACCACTTGTCCAAGTCTGAGCAGCTCCTCTCCCGATCTCTAACAGAGCGGCCCACCACACTGCGGAGAAAGCTCTTTCTGACCTCCTGTATTCGATCCAATCTTCAGAAACCCGTCCTCTTCAGAAACCCGGTGTCCTCTTCAGAAACCGGCGTCCTCTTCAGAAACCCGGCGTCCTCTTCAGAAACCCGGTGTCCTCTTCAGAAACCCGGCGTCCTCTTCAGAAACCCGGTGTCCTCTTCAGAAACCCAGTGTCCTCTTCAGAAACCCGGTGTCCTCTTCAGAAACCCGGCGTCCTCTTTAGAAACCCGGCGTCCTCTTCAGAAACCCGGTGTCCTCTTCAGAAACCCGGTGTCCTCTTCAGAAACCCGGTGTCCTCTTCAGAAATCTGGCGTCCTCTTCTAAACAAACTACGATTTGTTTGGTTTTGATCTCTAACTTGCCCTTCTACGATTCCGACAAATAATACATTGTTATAAAATAAACTTGTTGTGCAGCGTGTCTGTACTTGTAAGTATTGTAGTAGTGCTCTCATTACTGCAGCGCCCTCTGCTGGTCTTTTCAGGGATGGACAGTTTTAAATGATGGAGTGAACTCTGCAGACAGAACTATGACTGTTATTAGGCCCAGGCCGGTGATGACCGGAAGGGTCTATTGTTTTTGCTCGAGTAATTTTTTTTAATATATTTATTTTTTTATGATCCTCAATTTGACCCAGTGAACATGCACGAAAAGTCATTTTTATTGGTCCCAAAATTCAAGGTCGGCCAAAAATGTATGTATTTCCCTGAAAAAAATATGAAAAATGACTCAGTGGCGACCCTAGAAAAGTCAAAATACATTGGGCCTATGGAAAGTGAAAGTAATTTTTTCCAACATAGACAAATGAAACTTGGTACATCTTTAGGAGACCTCAGGGCAAACAGAAAAGTCTATGATAGCCACAGCCTAAACTCAACAGGAAGTCCGCCATGTGGGGTGAAACCACCTAAATCACACCCCTTGCGTCAATAGATTAAAGTCAATGTGTTTTCTTCTAAAAGGCTCCAAATCTGTTGAGTATTATCTAGACACGAGTGCCAACAAAGTTATCAGTTTGTTTTCTGATACATTTGTGGCTGTGGTCGTAATGAGCCTGTGAAGAGGCAGCCATTTATTTGGGAAATAAATGCCATTTACCAATTGCCAGGATCCTTCCTTTAGAGGACGCTCCTCCAGAGCCAAGACTAGAGTCTTGGAAAACTCCTCAGAGTCTTTTGGAACTGGTAAACTTGTTCTTTTAGAGAGGTAATATTTACATTTGTACTTTTAACAGGGGTGCAGTGATTTCTGAGTCTGAGTTTCCGGTTATTTGACATTAATCGTGAAGTTTAGGCTTTAAAGCACGAAATGCAATCCTCCGAGTACATGTGTCGCTGCGGTCGGAGGCGGAGGCCTTTATAGCCACTTGCGGCTTTAATTAGAATAATTTTTGTCTAAAGATCATGTGTTGGTTCCACAGCAGAAAGTTTGTTGCTATGGAAGCCTTATGGCAGGTGTTCCTCTAAAGCACATGTATTAATAACCACTGTGTGCATTCATGTTATTTTATTGTAAAATAAATGCTAGATATATTATTATTATGGACAGAAAAACATAAAAATGGTTCTGTAATCAGAATTCTTTTATTAAAGAGGATTATAATAAAATGTATATTTCACAGGAGAACATTAAACTAAAAGTATGCATCTATAGCCACCGTCTGAATATGTGACAGTTTGGAGAAAGTATTTCCTCACGACATTTGAAAGTGTGAAGAAACCCTCAGAAAAAACATGGAACAAAAACTTTTAAGAGATGAAATTGTCCTCATCCTCTCGTCGACTTCAGACGCTGAAAATAACAAAGAAGTCATTTCAAAATAATCATTTCAAATAATTATATATGTACACTATATGTATATATATATATATATATATATATATAGTGTATATGTATATATAGTGTACACTATACACTATATGTATATATATATATGCATATATAGTGTATAGTGTGTATATACACACTATACACTATATGTTCTAAACCAGGTCTAAACCAGGTCTAAACCAGGTCTAAACCAGGTCTAAACCAGGTCTAAACCAGGTCTAAACCAGTGAAAGCCTCTAGTGGCCGTCAGTGGAACCACATGTGTTTAAACAGATATAATAATGACCTGTAGTTTCCTCGAGTCTGCACCGTTTCACCAACAGAACCACATCGAGCTGATGACGAGCCACATCAAGGACGGCTTCTGTCTGTTGGATTCAGACGCATTAGAAGAAGAAGAAGAAAAAGGAGGAGCTGATGAAGAAAAAGAAGGAGGAGGAGGAGCTGATGAAGAAAGAAAGAACAAACTGAACATCTTTTTCAGTAATGTTATGGACAAAGGCTTTCTGTACAACTTTATATGTTTTTAGATTCTACTACAGACCTAACTTGGACTAAACCAGGACTTAACCAGGACTAAAGCAGGTTTAAACAGGACTAAACCAGGTCTAAACCAGGACTAAACCAGGTCTGAACCAAGGCTAAACCAGGTCTAAACCAGGACTAAACAATCTCTAAACCAGGACTAATCCAGGTCTAAACCAGGTCTACACCAGGTCTAAACCAGGTCTAAACCAGGTCTAAACCAGGTCTAACAGGACTGACCTGGTCTGACCTGGATCCAGCTGGACTCTGACAGCTCTCCTTGGATCTCACACTGATAAAGACCTTCATCAGACGCTGACACCTGCTGGATGGTCATGTGACCTGTAGGCTGCTCCGACAGGAAGTGTCCGTCTCTATGGAAACGAGCTGTGAGGTTGGAGGAAGTGTGATGGAGACAGGACAGAGAGACAGTCTGTCCCTCTGTCACAGGGAGGACCGGACTCTGCAGGACCACACCTGTGACTGACAGAGACAGACACAATCTTATATCGTCATAGAACTTTGCAGTTTGAGAATTTTTAAAAGATGGTGTACACTTTCCTTGGAGCTGTATAAGATGGAACTCTCGAACTCTGCCCTCCAACAGTCACGTTACGAGAGAAAGAATAGGTTTTATTGGCCGGAAAAGTGAAAGGGTTTCAGTTTGAGGAATTGAACCCAGAACCAGTGCACTCAAAGAACAACACTACACCGAGTTATTTCAGCCCGGAACACACTGCCTCCAACATTAACTCAGAATGAAATGACACTGAACAGCTCTGGACTGTATTTGGAGGACAAGTCCGACACTGTTAGATTTCTGTTTCATTCTGAGGAGCATTAGTCCTGACTGCTGTGAAGAATAACGGAGATCCAATAATGAGTTCTGACCTCTGACCCTGATGTAGACTCTGTCCGAGGCCTGTCCGTCTCTGGACTCACACCAGTACCAGCCGCTGTCGTGACGAAGAGCCGGAGGATCTTACAGGAAGAGCCACTGCGTTCCCCCAGTCGCCGCAGCGGGCCCTGGTTTGTGCAGAAGTGCTCCTGGTCACAGTCCAGTCTCGGGCACAGCTCAGAGACACAGACTCATGTTTGAAGAACTGGGACCGGTCTGGACTGACTCGGACTGAGGCTAATGCTGCACTCGCTGTTGAAACAGAGAGTGCATTTTACCAACACTACAGGCTTTATGTGTTTAATAAAAGTAGAAGAGATACCTGTGTGTGAGCCAGACCAGGTCAGTGCCGTCAACACTGAAGGAAAATAAGAGGCTTTTTCAGATATTCATCTTAAACCCGTTACAGTGAAAGAACAGTGGAGGTAAAACAGGTCCATGAGCTTTGTGAAGATAACAGCCCTCACTTTAAATAATAAATCAAATATTTTAAAGTCTGTTTCTACAGATATTTATGTATTAAATCTGATTTAATGTTTTAGTTAATATCATAATAAACCAGTGCACATGAAGTACTCACGGAGCAGCTTCTGAATGGCCCGTGCTCTCATTTTGTTGATTGTTTGATATTAAAATGTAGACTGTTTTTAAGAGCCACTAAACCCCTCCCACGTCTTTGTGCTCTTCCTGGGACCTGCAGAGGAAACAGCTCTCACACAGATAAGTGTGGAGCTGCAGTAATATCTGTGACAGAGTTAGTGCTACAATTCCAAAAAAGGAAACTAGAAGCGTCAGTGTCATAATGAGCTGTCAAGTGCCAAACAGACATTTTCTCTTCACAATAGAACATTCACAAACGTCTAAGTTTTGTATTACTCACCAGTATATGAGGAAGGAGGTGGCACGAAGACTCCTGTGAGACTTCCAGAGACAGAATAATGATAGGACCTCCTTGTTGGAGGTATTTGGCAGTGGTTGTGTTTCTTGTTACCTCGTCAAGGTTGACATTTGCCTGTGGTATTCCTCAGTGTCTGCTATTGTTCCTTCTGGTAGTGAGACCCCTTGTGGACTACCTTCTCGACTCCCGAATGACATCCCAATGTCAGAGCTGTAGATCCTGGTGGTGTGGATCAGTGAGTCGATGTCCCGCTCACTCTTAGCGTATAGCTTGATGTCATCCATGTAGAGGAGGTGACTGATGGTGGCCCCATTCCTGAGTCGGTATCCAAAGCCAGTCTTGTTGATTATTTGGCTGAGGGGGTTCAGGCCTATGCAGAACAGCAGTGGGGACAGAGCATCTCCTTGGTATATGCCACATTTGATGGACACATGTGCAACTTTCACAGCCTCATCGAGTTTACAATGAAGTCTCTCAGAGTCCTGTTGATGTTGTACATCTTCAAGCATTCAGTGATCCATGTGTGTGCCACTGAGTCGTAGGCTTTCCTTGAATCAATCCAGTCTTTGCACAGATGGGTCTGCCTGGTTTTGCAGTCCTATATTTACCAGCAGCTGGTGTTGGGCTCCTCTGGTATTTGTACCGATAACCTTCTGTACTGTGCTCATCTATTGATCCATGAGACACTATGAAGCTGAACAGAGTCTCCTCTGGATCGTAGATTAGGTGTGTTCCAGATAAACAGAGCCTCTCCTGGATCGTAGACGAGCAGTGGCAGGAAAAACAGCTGCCTTTAAGTCGGACAGTTCATGAACGAGACCAGTGTGTGTTGAGAGTGTTGGTTTAAAACCTGTGTTCAACACATCACTGACTGAAAGTAATAAAGACACAGCTGATGATACTATTTTAATTGTTAAGACGCTTTGAAAGCATTAAGTTGATTTTAAAAATGTCTTTTCCATATTTGATAAAAGCCTAAACAGTTTACCAGTTTGTATTTGGCTGTTTGTCTAGAAAGGATTAAAAGAATAAAGGTGTGTTTGTGGACGAAAGACTCAGGTCCAATCAATGACTGTAGAAGGGCTGGACATAAGGAGTGTGACGTCACCCATAGCGTTTAACCTCGAAAATGAACCCATTTCAGTCGCCATTTTTAGCTGTTGTGGGGTCGCCATGTTGATTTTTGGAGCCAGAAGTCCTAATTTGGGCATATGAGCTAGGTTTGAGTGCGTTAGCATGGTAACCAGCGAGCCAATCAGAACCGGGCTTGTTGAAAGTTAAAATTCCTGCAGATAGCGGCAAAGCATTGACGGTAGAAGGCACTGACCAATCTCATCCTCTGTCGTTGCTGCATTTTGACTGCTGGCTAACTTGAGGTAAATGTTATATTTATTTGTAATTCAATTTTTATTTCATTAATTTCACTCATAATAACTTGATTTTAATCAACATATAGTATTGAAAGAATTTTTTAAAGTAGATTAAAAACATTGTTACCTGCATGCGAACATATGCTATTAAACTGTAACCTGAGCAGTGTTTCCTCTTTTATTGCTAAATCTCGTTTTAATAACTAATGGCATTAGTTATTAAAACTAATTAACTTTCTTATATTTAGTTTTCCCCAAATTATGTATATAATAATATATTGGTAAAACAAAGTGTATTATTAGGTAAGCAATATCTAATTTAATGATTATATATCCCTTCAGGTCACTATTATTTACCCTTCTACCGCCTCCGACAGAGACCTGAGCTAAAACATCTCTGCTCCTTCACTGAGCCCTCTGCTGCTGCTCTACTTCAGGTGAATTTCACTTTTACACCAACATCTACGTTTTTAAATATTCTTCTGCTTTATTAAGCACCATGTTGTCATCTTTGTTCTAAAATACATCTACAGCCATCAATAGTACTAACCTGCTTATCATTAGATAGCCTCGTAATTATAAACTGTATGTTGTAAAAATATATAAAGTAGATCATTTAGAATTATAGTTTCTGTATGATATATATATATGTGGTTAATGATAGTTTTCTTAAAATAGACACGTTGCAAACCTTTTTAAGAAACTGGTTATTTAGAAATTGTAAACAAATATGCTATATTTTTGAGATGGAGTAAATATGAGTTAAACCAGTTTTGATTTTTGTTTTTCAGTTTCCTTACCTGTGCAGCTGCAGGTCAAAGACCTCAGGAGCAACCTGAAAGTTCAAGAAACCCTTCCATCTTTGCAGCACTACTTTATACAATTTAAAAATACACAAAAAATATGTTTTATGATTTCTGATTCTTTTCCACAATAACTTCTATTGCTTATGACATTCTAAAATAACAGTATAGTAATAAATGATTTAAAGTTTTGTCTGTTTGCTTTCATCTACTTTCATGTTATTTAAAAGTTTCTTTAAAAAAGCCTTTTACAAGTTATTAACTCTGTGCACTTAAAAACAAATGTATAAATTATGTCAGATTCAAGATCTTAAAAACAGTTTATAAATGCTTTCAAAACTAGAAGCACATAAATGAATGGAGATTCTATTTTGTTTAAGTTAATTTAAAAACGCTGAAGTTGTAGACGGACCAGGATGTGATGTAGGATGAAGCTGAGGAAGACGAGGCTAGGCTATGTCAACTGTCCAGGAGCACACACACACACACACACACACACACACACACACACACACACACACACACACACACACACACACACACACACACACACACACACACACACACACACACACACACACACACACACACACACACCTCACACACACCTCACACACACATACACCTCACACACACCTCACACACACACCTCACACACACACACAGTCCAAGAACAGAGCAGCAGACCGATAACTGGACAGTACTGGACCTGACTGGACTGGACCGGACTGGACCTGACCTGACTGGACCTGACTGGACTGGGCCGACAGAAAAGCAGCAGCAGACAGGTAACTGTAGAGGAGCTCTGCAAAAACAGAGAACAAAGTAAAAACCTGTTTAAAACAAGTCTTGCTGTTGGGCCCTCCACTGAACATGAGATGTTCTGTTAATCACAGAAAAAAAAACACTTATCTTAGTTTTTATTCACAGCTCACTGTGTGTTACTGTGTGTGTGTGTGTGTGTGTGTTTAAGAACTGTTTTTCAGAAAATAGTGGACTTTGATTTCATTCATTCATTAACACGTGGAGGACATGCAGACTCTTCACAGAAAGACTGGAGTCGGCCGAGAGAATGTTTGAGTCGGCCGGGTTTTGAACTCACGACCTTCTTGCTGTAAGGCAGGAGTGCTAACCACTCTGTCACGTGCACCCTGGAGTTTGATTTGAACTTACATTTGTCTAAATATAATACTTTAGTTAATGTGAACTGTACTGGGTCAGAGGTCATGTCTGTCATGTTTAAAACCTGGCTTAAACATTTACCTGTGACTGTCATGATTTACAGATGATAAATGTACAAATATAAAACTAACACATGCACTTTAGCTTCAGTAATGTTTAAGAGATGTACGACTGTAGAGTAAAGAAAGTGTTTTCTAGAGTAAAAAGTCTCAGAGGTTAGTGGGCACTGCAGGTGTAATGTTTAATGTAATGTGTAGTTTAATCTAACACTCACCTTTGTCTGAATATCCTCTTCAAAGTGCTCACACCAAGAGCCTTTCTTCTGATCAGCCTCAGCATCACCTTTAGCCTCAGTCTGACAGCATCACCTTTAGGAAATCTGTGAGAGAACAATATCTATTTTAATAAAACAGGCATGTGTCAAATGTATTTACCAAAATGACACAACCCAGATCTTTGTAAAAGAGTACATTAAGCCCACTTCTAATTTGTGATTATATTATAATGATTATATTATGGCATTTACTGGGTTTGCAAACTACACAGTCATTGTTCAGTCAGATACATTTAGCCTTAATATTATCTTACTAAAAATAAAAAAATAAAACCATTGTGCTTAATTCCTTCCAAATTGAAGGTTAGATATGACCGTATATCATATTATTACCAAGTTTGGTCCAGTGTATCATATTAAGCAATCGTTAAAACGGTGGAGAGCCACCTTCAGCTAAAAAACGTATAACAAATGTATATATTCTGAGCAGTATTTTAAGACACAAAAATGTACTCACCTTGAAACTGGAGCGTGGTTCATTTAGTACAGTTGTACGATGAAAAAGTAATTTAAATCAGCGGAGTTAAATCAAACACAGCTAGCGTTAGCTTTTAGCTAACAGCAAGCGGTCTCCATTCATGAGCAGCAACTAACAAACTAATTAACAAAAAACGAAGACATACTGGCTAAAAAGCTTCGGAAAGCAAAGACTAACCAAAACAATCTTTGGGTGTGGCAAAAAGCTTGAACTTCACTGATTTAAAATAGTTAGGCCTCCACTAGTCTCTCTTCTGTTCATATATATCCGGTATATATTTTACCGAGAGCACTTAAAACTACAAAATGCCGGAGCGAGGTCAGCCACGCCCCCGCGAGCCGACAGAGCAGAATGGAGGCATCTGATAGGTCAGTTATTAATCTTAATATCATGAGTTATGTGACAAATATCAATATAGCGATTACGGGAATAATAAGATTGTGTTCAAAGAAAGCCAACAGCGTTAGAATGATGACTGTGACAAAAATAGTCACTTCGTAATTGCCGCCGATTTTTCAATGGATGTCAATAGGGGTCAAGCTTGATGGAGCCAACCCCTACTTCCTATTAGGCACAGACCCGGAAGCGGGCTTGCTATGTCCAGCCCTTATACCGTCAATGGGTCCAATCAGCCGTCACTGCTCACACTGACAGGACAACATTTCCCATCATGCACTCAGCCCTTGTAGTCCATGAGCCGAGTGCAGCAGGTTAAAACATAGACATACATAAGAAAGGCTAGATGTCTCGTCCGCGCTGTCGGCCAATGGAGGTCGACGTCCGCACCTGGCGGCCATCTTGTCACAGGCAGCTTGCTCACTCGTAACATTGTGTTTTAATGGTGCATGTACTTTTTAAATAACCATAACTTGCTAAATTTTCTACCGATTTTTAAACAGTCTAGTTTGTTATAAACGTCAGAGATATACTTATGACACTGCACACTTATGAATAATTATAACCATGGACTTCCATATGAAAATAACATTGAACAGAACATAGAGATGCAATGAATATACACACGCCAAGTAATGAATGAATATATATATATATATATATATATATATATATATATATACACACACACACACACACACTTATAATGTTAATATTATAATAAAATAATTTGAATTATTATGTTTATTTTAACTTCTTGAGGATTGGGCCATTTACTAGGCTTTTCCCTTGACATTGCACTGCGCCTACTTCAGAGATCACTGTTCCCAGCTATTTTTGCCTACCATCAAATGCCTGACCTCTTTAGAAAACTGAGACCCTGTAGTTTCTTAGGAAACAATCAGAATAATTATGTGAAGTACTTGCACAGAGTTATAGAGGCTAGAATATTGTTTTTCTTTCTGTTGGATAACAAGCATCTCAACTGACCACATTTCAGCTTCTAGGTCTCTTGATATGACTTTAGAAACACAACTGAGCCCAAGCACCAGGTCTTGTAAAGCTGTGTACAAAAGCAGATCAATATAGAATGAAATATGAGTACTTTAGACCATTGATTTGCCAAGGTATGCTCATGCGTTTTGTAAAATGCCCTATCGAAACTCCCCATAGGACTTTTGGTTACCCAAAACATAGACATAGGCTACATAATAAAGGCTTACTGTGTGGTAACCTCTTGGTAACACTCTGAAGTTTCTTGTAGACTATTTGGATTGTATATCAGGGGTTCTGATATAGAATTACTACACAAAATATGGAATAATTACACAAAAGTCTATTTATTCATTTGTTGCAGAGGACATATCTACAGCTGACAGGCTTGTAGAGGTGACAATGACAGCTGGGAGGGACTCTGTGTCATCCTGTGCTGTCACATTGCCTCTGCATGGTTTAACAACCCCACACCGGGCCATCAGCTTCCTGAAGATGTACTTGAACTGGCATTAGGGTTGTTATTCCAGCCACCTTAAAACAAAAAAAAAGATATATGGAGTATAGTACACAGATATTCACTACATGCTTTAAAAATGTAAAAAAAAACACTAGAACTAGCCACCCCTGAATGATCTTTCCGTATAAATTAAGTTGCATGACATTATCATACAGTTCAGACTGTATCAGTGGTGATAAATTCGGCAAACAGATACAAATACAGGCATTTTTCTATATACTCAAAATGGTTTGTGACACTTCCAGGTACTGTGTATGTCTTAGGGTTAGGTTAATGTGCATGTCTTCAGAAAACACATTTTACAAAAATAAAAATAATAAGATGTTTTTAACAAACCAAACCGATTGGAAATCATGTGCAACTTAAGTTACATTGAAAAGAAAGAGCAATTCTGCCTCTCCCACTGATGTAAAATTGCTGGGTAGCAGCTAACCTGTAACTACTAACGTTAGGTCTCACTCAAAGCCAGCTAATAACTACAACCACATTCACAATGACTGTAATATAGATAAAAAAATAGTTGTCATAAAATCGTTATTGGTGTCAGTAAAACTATAACTGAACAGCTCGATGGTGGTCTCAGCCTTGATAACTTGCACAGGTAACGTTAGCCGTGATACACAACTATGCTGCACGATTAAGTCGTCTTTCGAAAAGAAAAGCTGCAATTTCAACATGTTCACGCATCCAGAATTATAGCCACATTATTAACGCTTTGTAAGAAATCAAACATTTTGTAAATCCGTCAAGATTTCAGCGAGATAAAAGTATTTATGTTCGTGCAGATCACTCACCTTACATCAGGTACCATGGAGTCCGATAGGAAGCTTGCCTGTTTCAAGATGGTCGCCGGTGATGCCGCCGGAGACTGCGCCGTGAGACATCTAGCCTTTCTTATGTATGTCTATGGGTTAAAAGCACCTGGGCCTTGGACTGTGTCTGAATGAACAAACTAATCACTATATTATGTCTAGTTAATGAAATGTAGTGCACTAAAAGTTTCCCACAATGCATTAGTAAAAGTAGTGAGCAGTGGTCGCTAGATGCTCAAAATAGACCATAATGCTTTGTAAATTGTCGTAGAGAGCAGCGCAACTGTGACATGTCTTTAAACTCAACACAACAGGTTTTAATGAAACGAGTCAGAACAAGTTTGAGTTTTTGAGGAAACGTAATCCGGACATACGAGCGTTCCTCTTGAGGCATAAAAAAACTTAAATAATCCAGTCCGTTCTGCTCATTGAGCTGAGTAATTCAATAAAACAAGAGTAATTCAATAAAACAAGAGTAATTCAATAAAACAAGAGTAATTCAATAAAACAAGAGTAATTCAATAAAACAAGAGTAATTCAATAAAACAAGAGTAATTCAATAAAACACATAATCTTATTTATATTTGTACTTATATGACTAAGAGTTTTTTTACATGTACACCAGAGTCATGTGACTAATGGCGGCAGAAGGTCTGGAGCGCTCCGGTGTGAGAACATTTACCGTGTGGTCTCCGCTGAGCTGACGACCAGAACACTGCGTCTGGAGCTGAAGCCTCGTACTCGCTGCAGCGGCTTGAACTTTACTTTAAACTGTTTAATGAAGGTCGTCACATGTTCCAAGAATCACACTGGACACACATTAAATATAAACATTAGTCTCTTAGTCTTAAATACGTTAATGTTATTTCAGACAGAAAGTCTTATGTGTTATATCTGTTTATTTGAACTGTGTTTCTGACTTTTTTAAAAAAGTAACCAAACTCATAATTGAGATATTACTTGATGACTAAAAAAATTGACAACTGCAGCACTAACAGACATTATTAATGTTTAAATAAAGGTCTGTTCTTTCTTAAATCTATAAAACCTATATATTTGACAGCTGTAAGTGTTGATGGAGTAGTTCCTGTTTGTTTGCTCAGTGCAGTTGGTGTTGTTCAGAAACAGAGTGTTAACCACAGAGCTACTGACGTTTATCACAAAAACCACAGTCCGTTTTATTTCCACACTTCATCAGCCGCTCTGTCCTCAGGTTATTTATACTTTAGCTTCTGACTTTTATATTTAACACTTCCTCTTCACAAAGACACGTCATGGGCCGCTGCAGGACCTGTTCTCACTTTAAGACTCGTAACTCAACTTACTTATTTAAATAAGGTGTTGGATTAAACTGTTAAACACACACTCCTCTCTGTGGCTCGTCTGTGGGCGGGACGAAGACGAGGAGAGGAGGAATCAAGTGTGCACATTCAGAGAAGCATCAGCACCTCACTGACCTCAGACGCTCTGTCCCGGGATGTCCTGGTCCCTGGTGAAGCTGCTGTTGTTGGGGCTGCTTCTTTCCACAGGACCTGCTTCTTCTGTCGGAGGTACGTTTTCAAACCTCTTTAACCTGGATTTATTCACTTTAATCATGACTTTAACTCCAACAGTCCTGTTCTGGTCCTGCTTTAAACCAGAACAAGGACAAACCCAGACTTCTGTCTAAATAATCCGTTTAAGAGCGGTTCATGCTGGAGTCTAACGTGTTTGTCGTGACAAATCCCAGAGTCTCTAAACTTCAGACGAGTGTAGCCGGTCCAGGGCTCGTGACTAACGTCGTCCCGGGACATTACACATTGTGTTTGAGGCGCTTGTCTGAGAGAGGTTATAATGTTCTGGATCTCTGCTGCAGACTGAGAGTAAAGAACAGAGGTCGCCAAATGAAGGTCCGAGGGCCAAATCCGGTCCTTTATGAAGTATTTCTGGCCCTTACATTAATTATTACTGTTAATACATTCTTGTTATTATTATTAAATGATAGGAGGAAATGCATAAAAAGGTAAAAGTTAAACAAATAAGAGTTGTTTTGATAAAGTTTTAGTTTTAACACCTGAGACCAGTGTTTATTATTGTGTTTGATCCAAAGAGGTTTCAGGTCTCAACTAAAGTTAATAAGAACTAATTATTGAACACTAAATAATTAACCAGGTCTAAATCCATCAGAAGAAGATTTATTGGGATTTTTAAGTTACTTTGTTAATATCCATTTATTTAAAGTACATTGCCTTAAGCAAATTAATTAGATTTGATTTACGTTTCTTCATAAACTTAAAAATGGAAAAACATTGGCCTAAATTTTAAATAATAACGGGGACAGTAGACATTTACTTAGCTTAGCATAGGACAACAGAGAAGCTTGTGGTGTTTCCTAATTTAGTTGTTTTAGTTCCAAGCGCAAATTATTTGCAGTTAGCTTGATTTAGCTCTAGCTACGTAGTTTACGTAGTTTAGCTAAGCTCACTGGTGTTGTTGTTGCTGTGGACACTTACTGATGGAAAAGTGCTAAAGCTGTTACAGCTACAGTTCACAATTGCAGCGCCCTCTGTTGGTGATAGCCAACAGAGGTGGTAGCCTGGCGTAACCATAAACACCTTCTTTCTGATCAAAAGAAAG
>JALDNG010003159.1:0-25581 GCA_024349245.1 Neodontobutis hainanensis | reverse complement strand
CCTACTCCTCCTAAAGCAGCCAGGCTTTTCAGCGAGTGGCTCTTACATGGCACTTATACATGTTTTGTATGAATTTTTGTTCCAGGGTCCTCAAACACGCAACAAGATTGAAGCTGGCCATGGACGGTCTCTAGCTTCAGTCAAACCAATTACTAACATTATTATAATCAGTGCTGTTTTTTCTTTTTCTATGGAGTCCTTGGTGTGCAGGTAAGATAATTCAACCACACATGAGGCTGAATCTGAATGTCTCAAATAGCTTAGAACACTTAGAACACACAGATGTTTGAGTTCTCACTTTAGTAAGGAAAGGAGCTAAGATAGGAGCTCCACTGCTTCTTTTAAACCTATGGATGTTCTGAAAGGTTAGGAGCTTACTGACTTTCCACAATCCACTGCACCACCAGCCACAATCTTTTCTGAATACGACCAAAATTTAGTTTCGTGTGAAGAGTTTGTGATGAATTTAAAGTCACTCTGCATCAACTGAAAAAGACACTGCTCTAGAGCTACCACATCTTATGACTGACTTTTTCAGGATTAGGTGCTTGTTGTAGTCTTTTGTTAGGATGTGTAGTTTTTATTATGTCAATGTGCGTCAATGTTCAACATTCCTGATGAGGTTAGTGGAATCAGATGTGTCAAAACCCCGCTGATGCTCCTTTCCTAACTTGACAAGGACACTCCTGACCTCTCACTGTTGACTTTAGGACGTTGTATTCAAAGGTTAAGGAACAGTATTTGAATTCAGCCAAAGTATTTACCATATCACTGCAACCCTGTGTGCCTTGGTTGACTAGCTTTTAAGGAGCCTTTTACAATTGTGTGGACAAAGAATTCGGTATTGTCAGAAGCATCACCAACAAGACCGAATGCCTGATGTCAAACCTAAGCTGGCAAAGAAGAACATTCAATTTCGACAACATTCTCCAGGTATAAACGAGAGGCTGGAGATAGACTAAACATATTAGTAGTAGTTGTTGAGTAGTTTTTGTTTTCTTCCAGGCCTTAATGTCACTGTTTGTGATGTACTGGACGGATGGGTGAATATCATGTACGACGGCCTCGGCGCTGTCGGAGAAGACCTTCAGGTATTATCACTAAACAAAACGAGACTTAACACCAGAGGAGACCGAGTCCTCTCTGAAAAAGAAAATCCTGTTATAAGGATTGGTGTAGAAAAATAAATATAACATAACAACACTTAAAGAAATCCATGACTCAATAAAACTGATAACTATCTTTATTGTTATTAATAAATGTATTTTCTCACTGTATAAGTAACTTATACAAAACACAACCTTAAGCAGGAATAGTTAAAGTGGATTGGATCACGCTGATCCTTTGTGAATTTATCAGTTGTGTTTTGTTTTTCAGCCTGTGACAAACAACAAGACCTGGATGGCTCTGTACTTTCTATCGTTTATAATAATGAGCATCCTCCTGCTGGACATGTTCATCGGGACCATGGTACACATTCAACGAAGTCCAGCAAAAACAGAAAATCCAAAGAGGGGACCTCACACAGGCGAAAATGACCCTAACACGGAACGGTTAGTCACATCTAGGCCACTGAGCCCAGTATTGCAGTGTTTGATTGTGGTTGTTAGGCCTTTTGTTGGTTTATTTTTATTTTTACAGCGCTATATTACACCCGCTACTCGCGAGTGCGGCGCTTGATCCACACATTGTGCACGAGCCTCATCCTGGAGCTGCTCATGTCAGGGGTGATCATTTTCAATGTCTTTATCATGATGTTGGAACATTACAATCAGACTCGGTAATGTCAACCCACTGCCTCAGGAACATCTCTAAACTATAAGGGCATATTGATTTATTTATTTTTGTTGTCTGCTTAGTACATAGATAATCTCATGGATTACACTTTCTACGGTTTCTTTGCCATCCTCATCATTGACATTGTGCTCAAACCTGTGGCGTTTGGCGGACGGAGGTTTATAAATAACAAGTAAGGCATATAAATAAGCGCAAGTCTGTTTTGTCAATAGTGTCTAATGTAATATGTGAACCTTTAGCTGGAATTGTCTGGACCTGCTGGTGCTGGCGATGTCTCTAATCTTACGTACTCACTGTGCTGAACCTGGACGACAAACTTCCCATTAATCCCAGCCTCATCCGAACCTGCAAAGTGTTCACCCTTGCACAGAGTAATACACACATGCAACTTTTTATTCATTTCTAAAAATTCTCATAACTTTTGGTGCGTTAATGTGGTCCTCAGAATCTCGGGATGTGTTCACATGATTTCAGCTCGTAAGGTCGGAATATATAGCATCGCAGGACTGATGTTTAGACATGTTAATGTGCATTTCTCAAATACAGAAAGTATTCATAGCGCTTCACTTTTTCTACATTTTGTTAAGTTACATCCTTATTTCAAAATGGATTCAATTTATTATTTGCCTCAAAATCCTACAAACTATAGCCCATGATGACAACATGAAAGAAGGTTTGAATTCTTTGCAAATTTATTAAAAATGAAAAACAAAAAAGCACATGTACATAATTATTTACAGCCAAAACTTTGTTTAAGCTTCGTTGGCCCTAATTACAGCCTCAAGCCTTTTTGAGTCTGATGCTATGAGCTGGGCACAACAATGTTTGGGCAGTTTCTCCCAGTCTTCTTTGCAGAACCTCTCATGTTCCATCAGGTTGGATGGTTAGCGTCGGTGCACATCCATTTTCAGATTTCTCCGGAGGTGTTTAAGGCTGGCTCTGTCTGGATCACTGAAGGATAAGTTTGTAAAATTTTGAGGCAAACAATCAATTTAATCCATTTTGAAATAAGGCTGTAACATTACAAAATGTGGAAAGCAAAGCACTGTGAATACTTCACAGATGCACTGTATTCCCGAGTTCCCGAGGACCACATGAATGCAGCATTACTACAGGTCTATAAAATAGAGAGCGTTGTGTCAGGAAGGGCATCCTGGATAAAAATATATGCCACTCTAAATATATGGATCCCTCCTGTGGCAACCCTGAAGGGAGCAGCTGACACCTACTATTGTGTTTTTAAAGAGCTCTAAAGAAGAGAGAACACTAAAGCTGGGCACACACACAACTCATACTGTTTGAGTAGATCACTGAGGAAAGCCAAAGATCACGATTAATGTGCTCACACACTGTACAACCGGATGGTTTGCTGCGACCGAGATTTCTGACCTGTCAGAATTTCATCTGACCACCTATTTCTGGTTAGGAACTTGTTGGGAGGGGTTAATTGCGTAGGGCCCTGTACACAGGACACCAAGGACGCACAACAGCCCAGAATTTGGCTCAAAAATGATGGTATGACCAGATATGAGGTCAAATTCAGGTTGAAAATTGCACAGTGTATGCCTGGCTTTAGGAAACTCATGTAACAGGCCCAGGTCAATGCAACAGTCTCAAAAATGTTAACATGCATGCAACAAAAACATGCTACTTTGTATTTCCCCACAAGGATAATAAAGGAATAATAAAATAAAAATCAATTTGTTAATGGTGGGAAACATTGATTTAGTTTAGTTTGCAAACAGAAACCTTAGGAGTTGATTTTATTATGTCATAAACAGGGACGGATTGGCAATCGGGAATACCGGGAACAATCCCGAACGGCCGGTCCATTTCAGGCCGAATCGGCCGGTGGTCAAATTTTTATTATTATTTTTATTATTATTATTTATTTTATATGATACGCTACCGTACCGGCCTGTGGCCGCCGCTCAGCTGCAGCAGAACGCAGCTGTGTGTCTGTGTGTGTGTGTGTGTTTCAGACTGGGCCAAACCAATACTTCCAATCTTAAGGGGATACGAGCGGCCCCTCCCAACTTGGACTGATCCTCGTATTTCCTGATATCCGATTGGCTCAAAGGCGACGATCAAAGAAGTTTACTTTGTTAGGTTTGAGTTTGTGTGAATTCAACAGAGACAGACGGTAAAAATGTCGAAACGAAGGAAAGAAGTGAAAGAAATGGGTGGGGCCGAAAAAATAAGAATGAAAAAGAAAAAATGTTGGCACAAGAGGCAGCTAAATGTGCCGAATTAGCGGACCTTTTCCGCACTGAAAAGGGTGCTGACCAGGCACGTGCAGACATAGACATCAAAGGGGGCTTGAGCACCTGCCCTTTTTATTCCTGGAGAGAAAGTGCCCTTTTTTCTGGGGTGCTTTTTATTTTATTTTATTTTTTAAAAAATAATATATATTCCAGTTTGCGCACAGCTTCCCTGTCAGACAAATATATTTATTGAAGAATAGTATATCTAATAATCAGGTCAGGAGTTCTGAAGCGCTCATTGACCATTCCCCCTTCCCCACTTATGCGAGCGCACATCGGCACACATCAGATACACAGACACACACCTGCAGGCAGCAGCAGCCCTCCCAGCAGTGTTTTTGTCTTGTGCTGAGGTGAGTGGAGCTGGTGATGAACAAAATATTAAAATACCAGTACCTCGAATAATGCTCGAATTTACTGCTGATTAGCCAGTAAAAACCTAGCAAAACCTGTGTTTTGCTAGCATGCATGCCTCATGAGCTACTAGACTAGAGCTGTGTAAGGGATAATCGCTATACATTATCCTCCTGCTTATTACATTAATACCTACCAAATAAATAAATAATTTGACACAAAATATTAAAAGGGAGTTTATTGATTTAAACCCGATTGTATTGCTTCCGCTAAAGAAAATAGTACGCTCCGTCTCTACGGTTAGAATGCTGTAAGTCCATAGCAACGCTCTGTTTTTCATGGCAACGATCTGTTATACTCCGCACATTCTACATTGGAGATCAACCAAGCCATGTAATAAAATAAGTTAATAAAATAAGAACGTCCCCAGTTAGTTAATGACTTACATCAAGAGTCTTTTTACTGAAATTTAGAAATCTAAATTGATGAATCTAGAAGAAATCTACAGATGCAAACAGATAGAGGATAGGCTACACTCTAAAAATGTAGTAAAACTGCATCTGTACATTAATAAATAAAACTTTAAAAATAAATAAATAAAGTGCCCTTTATTTCACTTGAGCCCTGCCCCTCAAAATGTCTGTGCACGTCCCTGGTGCTGACACAGGAGCGTCTTGAGGCATTCATGCTAATGTGCACAGAAAAAGAGATCCTAATGACTTTAGACAACGATGGCGTCATAGACAGAGTTGCAGAGTCGAGTAAACTTCTCCAAAGATTGCTGGTGATGTGAGGTAGGACAGTTTTAGGAGGAGCAACAGCAGCAGGAGAGAGGAGGAGGAGAAGAGAGGAATAGCAGCAGCAGGAGAGAGGAAGAGAAGGAGCAGCAGGAGGAGAAGAGCAGGAAACAGACAGGTAGATGGGCAGTGTGCAGGGCTGGGTAGGCAATCATATTAGACATATCAATCAAAGCTTTATTAAGAACACGCACACAAAAATAGAAAAATACAGCACAATGTTAAATATTTACATAAAGGATAAAATGCCAATAGTTCCACAGTCTAGATAATAACCTGACTGAAGCACAGATTTAATTAGAAAATGTATTATTCTTTGTCATATTTATTACTCATGTTCTTCTCATGCATGTGTTATGTAGCTGTACAATCAGTAAGCAGAGGCAGGGTCCAGCAGAGGCAGGGTCCAGCACAGGGAAGCTGAGGCAGGGAGAGTTGAAAGTGAGCACACACACACACACACACACACACACACACACACACACACACACACACACACACACACACACACACACACACATACATACACACAAAATCTCTATTGTATGGGACTGCATTGTAGTTTTTGAGTATGAGTGGGTGTGAGTATTTGTAACTATTTTATCACTCCGACTGACTGTACACATGACATGCTGGTAGTTCGCGGTATACTGTGTGACTTATGTGTTTGAGATTAGGTTTTGGTTGTGTTCAGTGCAGTGGACTTGCTTATACAACCTGAGGAGGCAGGTGTTATCCTAAAGTTTCTTGAAGGTCTTCAGCGTAATCTGATTGTCTTTATACCATAAAAACACTATTAGAATGAAAATAACTGAAAAAATCCTGCTCGTGCACCAAGGGCACTCGCGTAAAAGGCCTCTCCGTCTTAAAGTCCCGGGCTGAATTTCAGTCCCAGTACGTCCCTGGTCATAAACACCTTACAACTAGAAAATGTGACCATTTAAGTGGCACACTAATGCAGCATGTCTTTTCAGTTCTGAAGGCTAAGAAGATCAAGGTGCTGATAAAAACTATCTGGAAGACTCTGTCACAGGTAATTCAGTTTTCATTTAAAACATCATATCAACATGAGCATTATTATCAGAAGACAAGAACTCACTGACAGTGAACTCTGAGATATTACCAGCCTTAGAACCATGCTCTTAAAGAGTAACTAAACCCTAAAACAACTTTTTAGGTAATGATATGTATGAATGGGGCCTTATTAGTGCTGTCCATTGATCTGACTAAAAGTTTTGACAATTGAGTATAAAGTATATTAATTTTAAAAAATATGGTGTAAAACCGTCTAAGTGCTGCCCCCTTCAGGTTGAACGATAATTATTGTAGTTGCTAAAACTGTGACGTATACTGGCTCGACCAACGGCTCACGACCCATGACCCTGGCACGTCACCCTTGGCATTGTTTACGCCTGGTATAAAAACATCTTGTTCTGTCAAAACCCGTAGCCAGTCAGCGTATATTAGCATCTAGTTAGCATAGCCATTTATATAGATATTTAGATTATTTCTCATAGCCTAGATAATTAAATAGCACAGCAGTTAGTTCTTAGTGTAGTATTGTTATAAGCATAGTTAGTTAGTGGCACAGTATTGCATCAGTTAGGATAGCTTTAGGTTAGCATAGATTTTTTTGCATTAGAGCTGTATTTAGTGTGGTTGTTAGAATGAGGCGTAGGTGTAGTGTTGCTGGTTACAACAGCACTGTTGGACTGCATAGCTTTCCTGCAGACTTAGAAATTAGGAATAAGTGGTTACATGCACTTGGCCTGGGAGACCGAGAGTTACCGCTGAGAGCTGGAGTGTGCAACCTGCATTTTACACGGGATTGCTTCTCTAACGCAATGGAGGTGGAAATGGGCTTCTCCAAAATGCTCACGCTAAAAAGCACTGCAGTGCCAAACGCTGCTCCTCTTGCACGGACTCCACCACTGCAGCAGTGTCTTCAGGTAAGTGAGCATATATTTATATATATATTTATCCTATTAATCTAAAATTAATTCATCAGTTTGTCATATTGCTAGTTAGATACAGTATGCTAAACGTTAGCTACAGCTACTCCTGATACCGTGGCGCTAACGGGTCTGTCGCAGACTAGTGTAGATACTCCCTTGTTTCTCAGCACACACATATATCTAGCATTACTATGTTATTACTCAATATTACGTTAGTCTTTTCTCATACTTTGCTGTACGTGTATCAGTGATGCAGCACTAAAGAAGCTTTATTTTTGTGACTTTGGACTTGGCCAAACATACGCCTCTTGACTCGTGTGTTCTAACAGAGGGCATTTTTACGCTGTCTTGGATAGCAGTGTTGGACTTGTGCGTGTTGTGTAAAGCTTGCTCATTTAATTAAAAGCAGCAAAAATGCGCACTATTGTTGTAAACTGCATATTGCTGCTCCACGAGGCTATATGTGACTGTTTGTGTTTGGCCATGTCTTATTTGAGATTCTTCGCTTTGTGAGAACATTTGTGTCACTAATATTTATTTATTGCATTGTAAAATATCTGAAATGATTGAATTTAGGACTAATTTTAGATGACCAGAGAAATTGGGTGCCAGACAGAACCAGTCAGCTCCAGATCTGCAGGTGTGCAGACTAAGGTGAAGCCTATCAGAAGAAGCAAATGTGAGTTTGAATACTATTGTATTGTACTGTACTATCATATAGTCAAGATGATTTAATGTTGTTTTGCACTTTTAATGCTTATTGATAACAAATTTATTATAATTTGCACAGCCACCCAGGCCAGAATGCCTAACAGGAGTGTGTGGTGTGCCACAGACACACTGATGGAGTCTTTCACAGAGTGTCCCAGGGCAACCTCTACACCAATAAAGAGGAAAAGATGTGACATGTCCACTGATGACTCAAGGCACTATCCAGATGGAAGTGAGAGCACTATGGACTGTACCAGGTAATCTGTTTAGTCTCATTAGGTTTTTCAGTTATATTTGACTGTTTCTAAAAAACTTTTTTATTTTCTTTACTTTTACATAGCGTCTTCAATGAAGTGTTACCACACAAACTTACTAAGTACATAGTTTATGAAGATAAATTGCTGGAGCTTTTTAGAAAATGCCCTGTCTGCAGCTGGAGTTGTGCTGTTTCACAAACAACCACTGGGATACTTCTCCAAGTCAAACAGTACGGTGCTCACTGCAAGTATTCCAGGGACTGGTCGAGCCAGCCAACGGTAAACAATATACCAGCGGAAACCTACAGCTTTGTGCAGCTGTTCTGTTCACTGGCTCATCATTTTGCCAGACATCAAAGGTGAGAGATAATATATGGTGCCCTTATGTTTGCACACCAAGTCATTTTATGAAGATGTCTGTTTTTTCTTTAGTTCTTAGATGCTTTCAAAATCAAGGGAATCTCTGAGCAGTGCTTCCACAAGCATCAGGCCAGACTCCTTATTCCCACAATAAACTGGCAGTGGAAGATTGAGCAGGATATCCTAATTGAAAACACCATTGTTGCTGGGGCTGTGACTCTTGGTGGGGACATGAGCTGATTCACCCGGTAATAAATAACTTTTTATGTACATACATACATACAGCAGCTGCTGCTGCTGCTACCGGCTTTGTTGACTAAAGTGCAAATAACAATTGTAGGACATTCAGCAAAATATGGCAGCTATACAATGATGGATCTCAAAGCCAATGTGGTCATAGACATCCAACTAGTCCAGGTACTACACAATGAAGTATTTTGTTATGTGAAAAACTATATACTGCGCATCGCTCTAAAGTATTTTTGAGTTTGCAGAGCAATAAAGTCGGAAACAGCCAACGAATAGAGAAGGAAGGATTTGTAAGAAGCCTGTCTCTTCTTGAGCAAAGAGGTGTCGTGGTCCAGTCCTTGGTGACCAACCGACATTCAGGTGTACAGAAGTTCATGAGGGAGCAAAAAGAACATTAGACACTTCTTTTACCCTTGGCATATGGGAAAGGGTTTTGGTGTGTGTGTATATATATGTGTGTGTGTGTGTGTGTGTTGTGTTGTGTGTGTGTTGTGTGTGTGTGTGTGTATTGTTACATGTTTACTTTGAGTTTTATAGCTGATTTACAGAATTGTGTAGTGTGTAAGTCCAATTATAAATGCTTCTTTAGAAGTCCTTTATTTTATTTTATTTTATTTATAAAAAAACATATTCAAAAATCCAGTGGGGAAGAAAACCTCTGTATGGTCCTTCAGGAAACTCTTCCTGACCCTGGTCACAGCGCAGGAAGGTATGACCACTTTTACGTGTTGGCCAAGGTACCCCAGCACCACCTCACGACATTGCGATAAGCAGAGGAGGTGCACGTGTATGTTGAAGTGGAGGGTAAAAAAATAAAATGATTTATAATAATATTGATCTTTTCATACTGGAACTAACATGTTTGTAAGTGTATCTTCCATTTCACCAAATAACTGGAGATAAGTGCCATATACAGCTTGTAATACATAGGGTTTAGAGCTACTGGCTCAAAGCCTGGATGGGCTGTTATGCAGTCTACTCCACCAATCTGGTGACACCTATGCATTACCTATAATATGAGGATGCTTACTTTTACTACTTTGTTAGGATGATTTATTTATTATTTGATATGCGAGGATTGTGGGTTTTGTGTTGATTACTTAGTAAATAAATTAAGTGTACTGAACAATCTGGGTCTTGTGATTTTCATAGCTATACCTTGGGTATCTCCTACAACAGACATTCTCTCCCGGGACAGTGAGCTGCAGTGCCCACAGGTGCACCTGTTGAGACAATCATTTCTAACTAGATTTCAAATATTTTTTGCTTAATTATTAACACTACATGCCAAAATCAAACTAAATGCATATGTTTGCAATTTTTAAAAGTTCGTTAGCCTTTGCTGAGCATTAGCCTAAATTAGCCATAATGCTAATTTTTACCACTCCGACACTGGCCCCATTCTCTCTTGCGCTGCTGCTTCGATAGCATTGCCGGTATCTGGGCCCGCGACTTGAGCCAGCGGCTCGAACTGATAAGGCTCTGGCCCTGTCTGTAATGACAATTCACCCTCCTCCTCTTCGGGTGAAGGAGGGGGAGAAAAGTCCTCCACTTCAAATGACCGCTCTGTCGCAAAGCTACTTGCGTCACTCCAGTCACTCTACATCTTTGCACTTCTCACATCTGAGCTGTCAATCAATCCGCATCTGTCTCCGCCCACTTTTCCAGCATTTTTCAAATATTGCCAGTGGGCGGAATTCGGTTCTGACCAGGGTTTAGTTGCACTTTAAGAAATATTCATGTTGTAAAAATGTGTTCAAACTAGGGTTGGGAAAGTAAATGCTTTAATATCACGTTAACGCATAAACATCAATCATTTTATCTCGCATTAACGCAGTAGGTGTCATCCTGCGTCTCAATCGAGGAGCGCATTAGGGCGGGGCTAAGACTGCTGCAGCGCTCAGAGGAACTGTTCTAGATTTCTCCAAACTCATTAAACATACCTAACATTCAATTAAAATCCACCGACGTTTTCTCCAGTCTCTCTCTGTCTGTGCATGTGCGCTCAGCCCAAGCCTCTCCTGAAACCCCTTATAAGGACCTTGAGTAAGGGCACCACCATAGAGCGATAAACCTCCACCCACCAAAGGCAACACATGCAACAGAAATGCAACATCCTTCCTAATAACTCCACATTGTAAACCATTTTAGTGTTATTTTGGGATTTAGACTTTTAAAGAAAATAAACTTAGTAGACAAACACCAGGCTGGTCTAACAATCTGTAAATTAAATTACCTAACTTTAAATATTTACTAAACTAACCCGCAACAATAAAAAAACAAACATGAACAGAGAGCAGGAGGAAGGTTGTTAAGTGTCATTTTTCCTCCAGGTTGGAAATCTGTGCCTGCTTTTCGCCTTCTTTTTCTTCATGTATGCTGTGTTGACAGTGGAGCTGTTTGGGAAACTTGGTCAGTCATAAACACAAGCACAGTACATATATTATTATAAACATATTGTGTTTGTCGTATGTATTTAAAACATTGTTAATATAATGTGTATATTGTTTATATTATTATCATATATTGATTGTTATATCGATCTTTCTCGTGACTAGAGTGTACTCCAGAGTATCCATGTGTTGGCTTGAGTCTCTACTGCCACTTTCAAAACTTTGGCAGTGCCCTCCTGACGCTCTACATACTGTGCACAGGAGACAACTGGAGCGGCATTTTGATGGTAGACAAACTCAAGAACAAGCCCAGAACCACAACACAAATAAAAATTCTAGCACACAATTATAGCTTTGCCTGTGCACTGGCTCTAAAACATGTATTCCTAACGACTGTTATTGCTCCATCAATGTACATAGTGCAGCTGTAAACATTTATAGCAGTTATTCCTGTGGGGAAATTTCTTATCGGCATTCTCCACCAGGGGGCATCCAGCATGTTTTTGATGTTAGTGGGGCTTTGGTGAGTACCCAAAGAAAACCCACCCGAGCAAGTGGATGTTTTTAGAAAATAAGTGGGGCTCAGTGGCTCAGTGGTAGAGCGCTTGTCCCTGGTGGTTCGATTCCCGCTCTCCTCACAGTTCATACTGTCGATGTGTCCTTGGGCAAGACAGTCCTTGATTCCAGTGGTGTTCAGGCTGTAACACTGGTGAATTGAAGCTTAATGTAAGTCGCTTTGAATAAAAGCATCTGTTATGTTCGGTCGGATAACCCAAACGCAGGCACACACGTACAGTTCACAAAAACAAGTTTATTTAAATGATCAACTTATAACTGTCGGTTTCTTCGGGATAACGAGGGGTAGCAGGGTCCGGACCGGGTTGAGCTGGAGCGCGACGAGCTGAAGGACCGGCGAGGCTCAGGGATGACCGAGGAGGCGAGAACCGGACTGGAGGTAGGACGGGAAGGATCTGCGGTGAACAAAGGAAACAGGTAAGTACATACATAAATCCAAACTCTACAAACGCGAGACGTACTACTAACTGTAGTCAATGTTACGATCTGGCCGAGGAGCAGGCTGCGGTGCTTCTTATTCCCTCTTGATTGTTCACTCGGCTCAGCTGGGCTTGCTTCGCCGGCGCTCCCGCACACCTGTCTCCTCTCTGCGAATCCGTAGGGGCGGGGGAGTCCGGCACGGAGGCCACGGCCAACTGTGCCGAGTCCTGATCCCCGTGACAGTACCCCCTCTATGGACGCCACCTGGCGGCTATCCATTTCTCCGGATGGCGTAGAAAAAATTCTCGGATCAGGGATGGATCCAGAATGTTTCTCCGTGGCACCCAACAGCGTTCCTCCGGCCCATAACCCTCCCAATCCACTAAAAACTGAAGGCCTCGACCCCGGCGCCGTACATCCATAATCCGCCGCACCGTGTAAGCTGGGTGATCCCTAAGGGACCGAGGAGCTTGAGTCGAACTGCCGCCGGGTTGATGACCTTCTCTATTTGAGCGGGCGATGAACCGTGGTGCCAATTTTGTAGCTTCCACCCAACGGCAAGTCCCTGGATGACAGCCAGACCTTCTGACCCGGAGAGTATCTAGGGCGGGGTGCGTGTCGGTTGGCTTGGACTTGCGATTGAGCCGAGGCCCGCACCAGAGCTGATCGGGCCCTTCTCCAGACCTGATGGCACCGTCTCAAGTGATCCTGAATGGACGGAACTGCCAGCTCTTGTTCCTGGTCAGAAAATAAAGGGGTTGGTAACCATAACAGCTTTGGAAGGAGACATACCCAGGAGGTGTTCACCAACGTGTTGTGGGCATATTCTACCCATGGCAGCTGAGCACTCCAACTTGCCGGATTGGCAGATGAGGTGCACCTCAGGGCCACCTCCATCTGTTGGTTCGCCCTTTCCGTCTGTCCGTTTGTCTGTGGATGATACCCAGAGGAGAGACTAACCTTGATCTCTAACGCCGTGCAAAATGCCTTCCAAACCTGGGAGGTGAACTGTGGACCTCTGTCTGACACAATGTCCCGAGGAATCCCGTGTAGCGGAACAGATGCTTCACCAGGAGATCTGCGGTCTCCTGGCGGATGGAAGCTTGGTCAACGGCACAAAGTGAGCTGTTTTGGAGAAGCGATCAACGATCGTCAGCACCACCGTATGTCCGTTCGATGGCGGAGTCCCGTAACGAAGTCCAAAGCCACATGAGACCACGGCCGGCTGGGAATAGGTAGTGGCTGTAACAGTCCTGCTGGGGTCGATGGAGGGCCTTATTCTGGGAACAAACTGGACAAGCTGCGATGTAGTCCTTAGTGTCTCTGTCCATGGTGGGCCACCAAAATTTGCTGCGTAGGACAGCCAGGGTGCGACCCATCCCTGGATGGCACGTGAGTCGGGTCCCATGGGCCCAGTGTAACACCTCCGACCTGACAGGATCTGGGACAAACATAGCGTTAGCCGGCCCTGTCCCGGATCGGGTGCAGACGTTGAGCCACCCGGACTCGATCTTCTATTTCCCAGGTGAGGGTTGCCAGAATGCGCGACTGGGGCAGGATGTGCTCCTCCTCAGGCGCCGACTGCTCGGAAAAACTCTGGATAGTGCATCTGGTTTGATGTTCCTGGAACCTGGGCGATAAGTAAGCACAAAATTAAAGCGGTCAAAAACAATGCCCACCTTGCCTGCCGAGAGTTCAGTCTCTTTGCTGTCTGTATGTAGGTCAGGTTCTTATGGTCGGACCAGACCACAAACGGTTGAATGGCCCCCTCCAGCCAATGACGCCACTCCTCTAAGGCCAACTTGACCGCCAGGAGCTCTCTGTTCCCCACATCGTAGTTCCGCTCTGCTGCCGAGAGCTTACGTGAGTAGTAGGCGCAGGGGTGGAGCTTCTGGTCAGTGGAAGAGCGCTGGGAAAGAACTGCTCCTACTCCCGTCTCGAGCGTCCGACCTCCACCACAAACTGCAGTTCAGGATCTGGCTGTATGAGTACAGGGGCCGACGTAAACCGCTGCTTCAGGTCCTTGAATGCTCCTTCTGCCTCCGGAGTCCAGACAAAAGGTCGCGCAGTGGACGTAAGAGCCGTCAAAGGCGTTGCCAGTCTACCGAAGTTCGGATAAATCTCCTGTAGAAATTAGCAAAACCCAAAAATCGCTGAACCTCCTTGCGGCTGGACGGAACCGGCCACTCCCTTACCGTAACCTTCTCCGGGTCCATTTGGATCTGTCCCTGCGCGATAATGTAGCCGAGGAAGGTAACGGACGGTGCGTGGAACTCACATTTCTCGGCCTTCACAAACAGCTTATTCTCTAATAGTCTCTGTAGTACTCTCCGGACGTGCCTCTGGTGTTCCTCCAAGTCTTTAGAAAAAATCAAGATATCATCCAAATAAACAAAAACAAACCGTCCAATCATGTCCCGTAAAACATCGTTAACTAGGTTCTGGAAAACCGCAGGGGCATTCGTGAGTCCGAACGGCATCACCAGATACTCGAAATGGCCCAAAGGAGTGTTAAAAGCGGTCTTCCACTCATCCCCCTCCTAATACGCACCAAATGGTATGCATTACGGAGGTCTAGTTTAGTGAAAATCCTGGATCCCCGAGGGATGAAAACAGAGCTGATCAACGGGAGTGGGTATTTGTTCTTTATGGTGATCTTGTTTAGCCCCGGTAATCTATGCATGGTCTCAATGATTTGTCCTTCTTGTCCACAAAGAAAAACCCCGCACCTACCGGAGAGGACGAGGTTGTATTATCCCGGCTGCCAAGGACTCCTGGATGTATCTTTCCATCGCCTCGTTCTCTGGTCTCGAGATGGTGTAGAGACGGCTGTGGGGAGAGGAGCACCTGGAAGGAGGTCGATGGCGCAGTCATAGGGTCGGTGAGGTGGAAGCGACAAAGCCTGATGCTTACAAAACACCGCCGACAGGTCGTGGTAGATGGACGGAACCGAAGACAGATCCGTAGGTTCAGGTACCGGGTTGGATCTAGAGGAAACAGGGGCAAAGCAGACTGCAGGCAAGATAAATGGCAAAAGTTACTCCATGACACCACTTGGTATGTTGCCCAGTCTATGGGGGTTATGTTGTCTTAGCCAAGGTAGACCCAATACAATAGGAGTGTGCACACACTCAAAAATGTAAAACTAATAGTTTCTTTATGATTACCCGACAGGAGGAAGGTTACGGGAATCGTCTGTTCTCTGATCTGGGTCAGCACCTCTCCGTTCAAAGCCTTAACTTCCAACGGCACCTCCAACGGCACAGTCCGGATGCCCAACCTCTTAGCCACTCCCCGGTCTAAAAGGCTTTCATCCGCTCCTGAATCAATCATAACCTCAAAAGATCGGGTCCGATCTGTTAAAATAATCGTTCCCTCCATTCTCACAGGCTTGGGAGATGAATGGACTTGGCTCAGCAGTACCTCTCCCATTACTGCCGAGCCCCCTTTCCCGGACGGAGAGGACACGAAGCCCGGAAATGTCCTAACCGCCCGCAGTAGAGGCAGCTCCCAGTACTGACTCGGCGTAGTCTCTCCTCCTCAGTCAGATGAGTTCGGCCCACTTGCATGGGTTCAGGTGCGGCTGGTTGCAGTGGCCTACTCGGTGGATCCGGATAACCGCTGGTTAGGCCTCCCTCAGTCTCGCGTCCGCCACCCCGCGGTTCTCTCTCGCTTGGGCTGGGAAAAACCCCTTGAGGCGCGGTGATTCCCGGCCGTGGACTTGTAGCTGACCTCTGTGATGCCTGTAGGTCGGCCTTCTCCTCTGTCGCTCCCGTAGGCGGTTATCAATCCTGATGACCCCGTAATGAGTTCATTTAGGCTCTCTGGTGGATCCCGTGCCGCCATCTCGCCCTTAAGTTCCTCGGAAATGGCATTCAAAAATGCTCCACAAAGAGCCTCCTCGTTCCACCCGCTCTCGCGGCTAGTGATCGAAACTCGATCGCGAATTCCGCCACACTGCGATTACCCTGTCGAATTGAAAACAGTCTTTTAGTAGCCTCCTCTCCTCGAACCGGATGATCAAAGATCATTCTCATCTCCGTGATGAAGGCAGCATAGGAGAAACATACAGCTTCCTGTCTCTCCCAAACAGCCGAGGCCCAGTCTAATGCCTGCCCCTCAAACAGCCTATTAAAAGGCGATTCTTGAACGCGTTCACTCTTGTAAGTCTGTGACTGTTGTTCAAAAACTAGGGAGCACTGTGTTAAAAACGCCCTGCATGACCCCAGATCTCCACTATACGGTGCCGGCGGTGGTACATACCCTCTCTGTACCCCGGAGGCGGTGCCTCCGTAGTCTGCGCGAGAGGTTGGGAGCGCCAGTAGACGGTGGTGTGTTGAGGCCCGCCATCCTGTCGCTCAGCCCCGATAGGTTGCGGAAAACTCCTTCATGTGGTCCATGAGAGCCCGGAGAGTAGCGTCATGCTGTTCCAGAAGCGCGGTCTGAGCTGACCGCCTGTGGCAGGGTGTGTGGCTCTGCTGGGTTCATTCTGGCCAGATCGTACTGTTATGTTCCGGTCCGGATAACCCAAACGCAGGCACACACGTACAGTTCACAAAAACAAGTTTATTTAAATGATCAACTTATAACTGTCGGTTTCTTCGGGATAACGAGGGGTAGCAGGGTCCGGACCGGGTTGAGCTGGAGCGCGACGAGCTGAAGGACCGGCGAGGCTCAGGGATGACCGAGGAGGGGCGAGACCGGACTGGAGGTAGGACGGGAAGGATCTGCGGTGAACAAAGGAAACAGGTAAGTACATACATAAATCCAAACTCTACGAACGCGACGTACTACTAACTGTAGTCAATGTTACGATCTGGCGCCGAGGAGCAGGCTGCGGTGCTTCTTATTCCCTCTTGATTGTTCACTCGGCTCAGCTGGGCTTGCTTCGCGGCGCTCCCGCACACCTGTCTCCTCTCTGCGAATCCAGAGGGGCGGGGAGTCCGGCACGGAGGCCACGGCCAACTGTGCCGAGTCCTGATCCCCGTGACAGCATCAGCTAAATGAATAAATGTAAGCGTAAGTAAGTAACGTTCCACAATAGTTTGCAGTTGTGTAAGTTTTCTAATCAAAGTTATCAGTTCAACAACATAAACACTGCTAAAACAGCTTGAAGTGCAATGATGTCATGGTATACCACGTGCCAAGAAATGTATGGCCCTGTCCCTCGAGTGGTACATGTGTGAAGGATGCCCCAATGCTGCAGTAACGCTCTCAATCAGACTCCATTGAGCCTTTTATTCACACTTCCTCAAGTATGCATCAGACCTGACTTTGCTGGAAAATATTTTTAATTCTACCGTGATTTTTGATATCTACGTTTTTCATTGATTTGTTAAAGGATACTTTGAGGAGTGCCGACTGGATGATGTAAACTGTTCAACCTACCTGTCCTGGGCTGCCCCACTGTGCCTTATCACCTTTGTTATAATGGTCCAGTTTGTTTTGGTGAACCTTATTGTGGCCGCCATTATACAGGCCCAAGAGGAGAGCAGGAATGTAAGTACAAAAGCACACATCACATCTACAAGTCAAATGTTTTTATTATTATTATGTTGTATTGTGGTTTAAAAGGTCACAAAAATAACAAGGGACTTGTTTTAAGCCCTGAGTGTAGTCCTCAGTCAGTCTCAAACGTGTACTTCAGGGACATATAATAGAGAGGATAGAGTTTTAAAGATCCAACTTGTTTTGTTGAAAATTCACTTATAACTTGCATAACTAGCCTGTCTTTTATTGGAACAGGAGGTGTATCAGAGGCAGCATGTTGACCAGGAGCCACCAGAATGAATAGAATCAAATATTAATGTCATTCATTCATTCATTAATTCATCCATTTATTTATTATTTTTTATTGATCCATTTATTCATTCATTTATTCCTTGATTTGTTAATTTATTCATTTATTCATCAATTCATTCATTTATTAATTCATTCATTTATTCATCCATTTATTCATTTATTCATTCATTCATACATTTATTATTTCATGAATTTATTCATTCATTTATTCATTTATTCATTAATTCATTTATTCATTTGTTCATTAATTTATTCATTGATTCAATTATTCATTCGTTCATTTATTCATTCATTTATTCATTCATTCATTTTAATAAGTTGTTTATAAATTATTTTGTACATATGTTTATGTTTGTAAATATGTTTGAATAATTAAATAATTACTATAATAATCTCTGATCTCTAATTTTCTTCTTTAACAGTGTGTTACTTTTAACCACACACCACCTACAGAGCCTAAAAATCATAAATAACAATTTATTACATTATTTTTGATGATTTACATCAAACAAGGAAACTAGCCGCTCTTCTAAAGACTAAGTGCATCTGGTGGGTCAGATACCTTTGACCCGACCTGCCCCATACTGCTCCAGTGGAAACGAGGCTCATGTAACTGAGTTGGAGGGATGTCCAACTCATTTTAGTTCAGGGGCCACAGTCTGAGGAAAAGAGAGAGCAGCAAGTGGACGTCTGAGATCAGTGAGCTGCAGGACAGAACAACACAAGTATTCCTTCTTTCTGACTGCCATAAGACTCTACCATTAGTCAGTCTGTGGAAGATGAAGAATTCTGCCTTAACTCATTTGAAGAGCCCTAACAACCGAATTTCCATTAAATAAAGTTTAAAGGGGATTGTTACGTAGGCTGACTGGGAAGTGGCTGGACGTTTGTGAATTAAAAGTAATAATGAGCAGAAAACAGAAGCTATAATAAATATCAAAGTGCACAATGTGCAAAAAGTGCAATGGAGGCTGGTGGAGTTCAGTCCTCTCCAGCAGCAGAACAAAAATGTTTATAACATCCGCTTAAATAACTGGGTAAAAACATTAACACTTTTTAAAAAGTTATTAACAATAACTATGTTAGAATTCTCTTTGAAATAAGCCAAAAAACATAACCCATATTTAAAAACCAATACGATTTACAAACCCTAAAAACCAAAGACTTGTACTCACTGAAACCCCTAAACCATTCAACAACCCACTTTGTTTTCCCTCACATTCCCCTGCCTTGGTCTGACCCGGAACCTTTTAGTGTGTTTTTGTTTCTCTGGGGTCTTTTTGGCCAGAAACCTGGACATATTAAAAGCACATTTAAAACACACTCACTTTTCTCGATACAAGTTCTAATTGTTTCTTCTCTTATTTATACAATCATGTGCGATGTCTTTATTTAAGTGCAACTTTGATTTTGTATAAAGTGATGTGTTCTTTAAAAGTGCTAAGTGTATCTTTAAAGTGCTCAGTGACATGTTCAGTGCGCTGTGCATTTATACATTACGTTAACGACCTGTTACAGGGAATAATAAAGTCATTTTGAGTTTTAAATTAACAGTTATGGATCTTTCAAAAGTAAATTTGACTTGAAACGTAGACATAAGGCATCCACCCACCCAGTGTGGAACAGGTACCTCTGGTTTGTGCTTGCTCTTTCTAGTCAAACAAAACATTTACAAAATATAACACTATTGATTTGAACTTTTATTGAAAGGTTAAAAGGTTCTGGTGGCTCCAAATGTGAGAAGGTGGTACTTTTGCTCAATGGGTGTCCAGTTTTTAAATTTGTGACATTAAGCAAATTAAGGTCTAAGCAATTACAAAAAAAGTTACATAATATAAAAGTAAACACATCTATTGTTAAATATATAAATTAATAATAATAATCCATCAAAGTGTTTAAAAATAATCAAAACATTGCAAAAACAAAACTGTTTAAAGTAACATGTTACAACAGGATCAACAGAATGAAAGTTAAGTTTCTAAAAACAAACAACACAATTCTTCAAAGGAACTTTATTTTGTAACAAACAATATGAAGAGAAGGAAAGCTCAGAAGAAGTCAGAGTGAACAAAACTGTGGATAAAGGTTGTAAATGAGAGGATCATAGGCTGTCACTTCTCCTGCGCTCCACCAGAGACCTGCTTCAGGAGAAGGGAGGCTGGCTGCAGGGAGCCTTAGGGACATGGCAGGGCCTTTTTTCACACTCGGCAGCCTCTGTGCAGGACCGAACTGGTCACATTGGCCAGGTCCCAGGTTGGTGCTTTGTCAATGTGCTGTGACATATCCTGTTGTGTAATATTTTTGATATTATGTGTTTTATTCTTGTATACTTATTTAGTTACTCATTTATGCATGATGAGTTAATGTTGTGTTTTAAGGTTTATAATCAAGGATTTATATATATTATATCTATGAACATATTAATAGGAAAAAGAAAACATAATGATTAGTTTAATGCACACAGGAAAGATCTAGTTAAAGATAAGAGACATGTGTCTGCTCCAGAAGGGGTCAGAAAGTAACTGGGACAAAGTTAAAGGCTCGCTGTGAAGAGACGAGAGAAACCACCACAAGAGGCTTCAAACTCACAGATGGATCTCTCACATCAAGTCAACACCGTGTACAGTGTGCTGCAGAAACCTAAAAGCCTGAGGGCACAGCGCCCCTGCAGGACACACAGAACAACACAGACACACCTTATAAAAGTACAAATGTTATTTCTAAGCTTATTGCCATTTTATTTCAAGGGTTTTTATATTTTAACATTAAGCTTTGTTGTGTAGGAGACCAAATTAAAAAAGCAAATGTCAAATGTAATCTTTATATTAAAAAGTATTTGTTTTCTTTGCTCTGGTATCCTGACCTGTTACCCTCAGTCTTTACTTAGATTGTGCTTTTGTGTTGGTCCCACGTGAGTAAAAACCCTGATCTGACTCTGAGTGTTTCGGCAGAGGTTTGTTTAAACTGATGGTTTGTGCCCTCGAGCACTGGTAATCCATCTTTGTAAACGTTATAAAGGATCTTTGAGAAGGATACGACACAGACTCAACATCGATAGAACTAATCAAACCTAAATAAAGAACAAATGAAGACAGAGTTTTAAAGACTCACAGAGGAACCCTAGAGCCCAAACTGAAGAGAGTCATCCTCAAATCTGCACTTGTTTGCATTAAAAAAATCTCATGTATTGTTTATTTTTCCTAGCAAACTTAATTTTTTAGCATTTGTGACATGTTTGTACTTTGGGTACAGCTGTGAACATTGAACATTACATTGAAAAGAGTGCAATGCCATTGGTCGACACTGGCGTGTCATAAATGCTCCAGGAAGATTAATATCTGCTGAATGTGTCTTTTATTACAGAATAACTGCAACAGAGAAAATGGAGGCAACGTGAAACCCAATAAATTCTGTCAATTCAATAATGTAATGTTTTACAAAGCAGAGATAAATGCAGTATGTGGCTAAGCTAATGCTAAGCTAACTAACTACAGTTTGATATTTTTAAATAAAAAGAAGCAGGAGGTCCTCAGCTGCTTTTGGGAGAAAGTGAAATCTGAGACAGGGATGGAAAAAAGAAAATTTTCTATCGTTTTAAATCCAGGTAACTGCTATTTCTATTTTGTCCACTGTGGTCGCAGTGTTTTAGTAATAGTAGAGAACACAACACAACACTGACTCCCAGGACTGAACAGCAGAGGGCAGCAGTGCACCATCTGGTCCCATAAATGGTAAGTTTGTTTTATTCTTTTGTCTTTTGCTGTAAAAATAACTCTGTGACAGAGAAAAGTAGACACAAGGTGTAAAATTCTGCAAAAAAATGACCACTTTCTATTTATTCTCTGAGGAGAATGGGAAACCTGTCTGTTTTTATCTGTAGCCGAAAGGTCAGCGAAAGTGCATAAAGGCTCCTTCGTTAAATACGTTTATGCTAGCAAAACATTAGCTTCAAAGATATATTGTGAGAATGAGTTTGTGAAAACACACACATGATGAACTACGGTAGCTCCACATGGACAAAAGACAATCTCTCGACAGCCAACATTAACCTTTTGGTCTGTGATTAATGAGATCACTGACATTATAATGTAATTGTTTGCACTTTAGACCAAAGAATAACAAGGAGTTGTTGTTATTTATAGGTTTTTATTCTATTCTTTTACTGGTCCACTTCAGATTGTGTTTCCTGAACTAAAAAGTGTTTGAAACTCCTGCTTTGGAATATAGTCTGAAAATAAGATATTTACAATGTATTAACAAATTATTATTTTCACACTGCAAATACCTTATAAATGTGTTAATCCAATTGTAAAGCAATAAGTTATTTAGCTTCTAAGATTAAAATTTACTGTACATTCATTAATAAAAGGTTCTTAATGGGTTGTAAACCATTAACCAGTGTTATATATAAAATTTGCTTTCACTTTTCTTAAGGACTACCTCTAAATAACTTTATACATTAATGTTTTCTAATCCTTATGTAAACCCTTGTAAAGAGGAGATCAATCTGTGACATGTGATCATGCACTGTAAACTTTACTGACACACCTTTTTAAAACATTACCAATATCTATAAACTACAAAGGCATATATTTTATTATATTTACTGTATATGTGTTAGAAAGTGTGCCAGTGAAGGTTTTGCAAGTTTTGTCTTAATAAATAAGAAAGTAACAAGTTGAAAAAGAAGAAACACCAGCTTTTAAACATACCTTCTTTAATTCAGAGCTCTCACTTTTGCCGTTATAAAATGACACACATTTTGTCTTTGGTTTTTCTATTAAAATGTGAGAATGTTGCTGTATATTAAGTTTCTTTGATTGCTTATATATTGACATTTCTGATTTTCAGTGCTGAATATCCTTGTCTTCATTGGACATGCTGAAGGTAATGCACCTTTATTTTCTGTCGATATTCATCTTTGTTTCTTCTTCCTTTGTATTTTAGATGTTGAGTTGAGAAATAATCCAAATGTGTCTCATTTCTACACCGGATAAACACTTACCATTGCATGATGAGCGGAGAATACCAGTGTCGGTCTTCAGAGCGGCTCGATAAATGTGACTAAACTTGTAACTGTGTCCGGTAAAGTATTCAGATTATTATTCGAACAGATTGTGACGTGAAAAAACAATCTTTGTGTTGAGTTGAGCTAGAGTCTTGCTTAATCTGTGATGTGTGTTAAGGTTTGTTGTTAAATTTGAGGTAGAGTGACTTTAAATGCCCTTCAGTTGGACTCACTGCAGCTTGAATTGTTTGTATTTATTGGTGCAAGCAGATTTATTAAAACAGTGAATAATTGTTGTATATTTTAAAGATCGTCAGCTGCTACACAAAATAATTTTACTGAACAGTAACACCCTACAGCAGGGTGAACAAACTAGAAATAAAAGTCTGTAACTTGGCTGGTTTGTATTTGGCTCGGTAGAAAAGAAGCGGCTGACTTTGAGTTCAGTTTCTTGGAATATCAGACATATGGTCTTTGAGGAGACTCCAGTGAAAAAACTCTAAAACTCAATTAATTGTTAATGTCAATATAATATCTGCTGTCTTTAATTATTATTAAATTAGTAGTTAATGCTTGGCAGATTGAACAGCCAGTATTGGGTCCTTGGGCCTTGGTTTGACCACCACTGCTACAAAAATTCAAGAGTCCCACCAAGACACTATAAGGCACTGCAGCAGAGCTTTACATGGATTACAATGAATTGATGATTTACTATAGGTTTTAAATGATTATGTAGTTATTATATTTGCTGATTGTGCTGATTAGACTTATAGATGATTAAACTGATGGACAGGAGTTTGTGTCCGCACTGGAAATGAAAAAAAGGGAATTTTGAAACCTCCATTAAAGCAACAAAATAAACTGTTTCACCATCTCCTAACCTTAGCTTCAGCTGTCACCTGTAGCTCCGCTCCACCTTGGCAGGAGCGCGCAGCATCTCGTGAGCGCGCATCTCCTGGAGCTGCTCAGCTGTGAGTGTTTTCTCCCTTCAAACTGTTCACAGATCTGGAGACTATAGAGTTCAGTCAGAAACCAGAATGAACCAGGATCTGACTTTAACTCATGGATGAACACTAACAGAGAGGATCAGGCCCAGGACGACAACACTGCTCCTTGAACTCCAGCACATTCAGTTTTTAAAGTGTGTCACTGCACTTGTTTCATTTTTAGGTCAAAAGCCACACATTTCTATGACGTTCAATGACACACTTTATCTCACTCCCTCTGTGAGCTGTACTGTAGCTTCAGTTCTGACAAACACACTGTCACGGGGGATCAGGACTCGGCACAGTTGGCCGTGGCCTCCGTGCCGGGCTCCCCCGCCCCTACTGATTCGCAGAGAGGAGACAGGTGTGCGGGAGCGCCGGCGAAGCAGGCCCAGCTGAGCCGAGTGAACAATCAAGAGGGAATAAGAAGCACCGCAGCCTGCTCCTCGACGCCAGATCGTAACATTGACTACAGTTAGTAATACGTCTCGCGTTCGTAGAGTTTGGATTTATGTATGTACTTACCTGTTTCCTTTGTTCACCGCAGATCCTTCCCGTCCTACCTCCAGTCCGGTTCTCGCCCCTCCTCGATCATCCCTGAGCCTCGCCGGTCCTTCATCTCGTCACGCTCCAGCTCAACCCGGTCCGGACCCTGCTACCCCTCGTTATCCCGAAGAAACCGACAGTTATAAGTTGATCATTTAAATAAACTTGTTTTTGTGAACTGTACGTGTGTGCCTGCATTTGGGTTGTCCGACCGAACATAACAGTACGATCTGGCCAGAATGAACCCAGCAGAGCCACACACCCTGCCACAGACGGTCGCGGCTCAGACCGCGCTTCTGGAACAGCATGACGCTACTCTACAGGCTCTCATGGACCACATGAAGGAGTTTTCCCGTAACCTATCGGGGCTGAGCGACAGGATGGCGGCCCTGAACGCACCACCGGCTACTGGCGCTCCCACCCTCTCGCGCCGACTACGGAGGCCCCACCTCCGGGTACAGAGAGGGTATGTACCACCGCCTGCACCGTATAGTGGAGATCTGGGGTCATGCAGGGCGTTTTTAACACAGTGCTCCTAGTTTTTGAACAACAGTCACAGACTTATAAAAGTGAACGTTCAAGAATCGCCTTTTAATAGGCTGTTTGAGGGGCAGGCATTAGACTGGGCCTCGGCTGTTTGGGAGAGACAGGAAGCTGTATGTTTCTCCTACGCTGCCTTCATCGGAGATGAGAATGATCTTTGATCATCCGGTTCGAGGAGAAGAGGCTACTAAAAGACTGTTTTCAATTCGACAGGGTAATCGCAGTGTGGCGGAATTCGCGATCGAGTTTCGATCACTAGCCGCGGAGAGCAAGTGGAACGAGGAGGCTCTTCGTGGAGCATTTTTGAATGCCATTTCCGAGGAACTTAAGGACGAGATGGCGGCACGGGATCCACCAGAGAGCCTAAATGAACTCATATCGGGGGTCATCAGGATTGATAACCGCCTACGGGAGCGACAGAGGGAGAAGGCCGACCTACAGGCATCACAGAGGTCAGCTACAAGTCCACGGCCGGGAATCACCGCGCCTCAAGGGGGTTTTTCCCAGCCCAAACGAGAGAGAACCACGGGGTGGCGGACGCAGACTGAGGGAGGCCTAACCAG
>JALDNG010003158.1:0-29882 GCA_024349245.1 Neodontobutis hainanensis | reverse complement strand
AATTAGTAGTTTTCTATAAAATCAAATCTAAAATTTGGTCAATTTATTATGAAAATTTCTAATTCTGCATTAGACTGTTCCTAAATTACATGCTTTAATATTATTTTGACATTTATTTGAAATTTAACAAAAACATTGTTGTATCATTGCAACATCAAAGTTAACGTTTCAAAACTGAATTGATTATTGAGTTTGTGAATTATATATATTTATGATTTTAAAAACTGAATATTAACTGTCAAAAGAGCTAGCTACCGAGAGTTGAAAATGTAAAACACGAACATTGATCAGTTCGGGAGGACGTCTAGGCGCTGTTTCCTTGCATTACCGTAAAACATCTAATACGGGAGCACTCCGAAATAAAGACGGGGCTGGCTTGACCGCAGTCTCATGTCGGTGGAAACAGGAGCCATGGGCGGAAGATACTAGTCTTGGATTAGTTTAGCAACTGCTCTTAAAAGGATTATTTAGACAGAACTCTGGGTTTGTCCTTGTTTCGGTTTAAAGCAGAACAAACAGTGACCGGACTGTTGGAGTTAAAGTCATCATTAAAGTGAATAAATCCAGTTTAAAGAGGGTTGAAAACGTACCTCCGACAGAAGAAGCGGGTCCTGTGGAAAGAAGCAGCCCCAACAACAGCAGCCTCACACGGAGCCCCGCTGCTGACGGGGACCAGGACATCCCGGTGTCCGGCTCTGAATCCGGCTCTGACCACAGCTTCAACAGGTCCGAGCATGTCCGGGGAGCCGGTGAGCAGGAGTCAGGTGAACAGGCGGCACGAGCAGCTGCAACAATCCCCAGTGTAGGAGTCCAGACGAACGTGCCTGTTCAAAACCCAAATCTAACTTTAGTCCCAAATTAGAGTCAGAAACATTAACGGCACAAGGCACAGAAACGTCCGGTTTCAGGAGAACGACTTTTAAAAACTGTTACACATTATGAGCGACATGTCCACGGCAGGATTTCTTCTTCATTTATACATTTATACAGAGATCTGGATCAACAGGAGACGGTCCAGTTTACATCGAGTTATAATCATCAGTAAATAAAAAGGTTATAATCCACAAACCGCTCTCAAATTAAAGCCGTCTACGTTCTTTCTTTCTCACCGACACTAAAAGAGACGTCAGGTCATTATAGACGAAATAAAACCTTTATTTCCTGGTTCCTACAGAGGAACGCCCACAAAAAACCTCTGCATGTCGCCTGTAGATCCGTCACAGCGCCACCTACTGTGTTGGAGTTATCCTCGTTCAGCACTGCTTCAACAGGAGGAAACTAAATCTAGTCTGTATTGTATTTGTCAGTCCAAACTTTTACATTTATTCATTTATCAGACACTTTTATTCAAAGTGACTTACACTAAGCTTCACCAGTGTTACATCTGGAACAACACTGGAGGCAGAGTTAAGTGTCTTTTATATTCATTACTCTTAAAGCTGAACTCCTGACCCTGTTTTCTTAGGTTGTATATTAACTTTTCTTTTGTCCATGGGCTAAACATCTTTAGCAAAGGTTTGTTTAAAGTGCCTTTAGCCTGTGCCACTGCCATTCCACTTTTGATGAAGTAGTGCTTAATTAAACCCTGAACAGAAGCAGATTGTTTCAGGGAGGTGTCGAGTGCAGTGTGTTTTTATTCTTAGGGAACTCTTGGGAGAGGAGCAGGAGCACCATCAAATATCTTAAACTCTTGTGTTCGAAATGAACCAAAGAACCCTGTTTCAGTGGAATCATAAAGAACAGACATTTGTAAAACAGAGCTCAGCACAAACAGGAAGAGGCTGTGTCAGAAATGAGCACTTTATAGGAACTGATGCTGTTCCACTTCCACAGAAGAAACTCCCAGAGACCTGCTTAGACCTGCTCAGACCTGCTCTAAACCCCTCAGACCCAGCTTGTCACGACAAACCAGTGGCTTTTATCTGAAACGATCACACGATGGGACCCAGAGCTCTGCTCCGTGAGTACATTTATATAATTGTTCTATTAAAGAAGCTGTAGTTTTTCTAGAGACTGTGGCAGAAAGTTAAACAGAAAGAATTTAAAACAAAGAGTTCAACAGTTCTTCCTCAGATCTTCACCTGAAACATCTCACACTTAAATCTATAAATGTGTTCCTGAGAGAACAGTCCAGAGAGAGTTCCTTTGGTCCATTAGGCTTTTCTTCATTTGAACTGTTGTCCCTGAGACTAACGTCTGTGTGTCTCCAGTGCTGACCTCACTGCTCTGCTCCTCGCTCCAAGGTCAGTCACTCTTTACACTTTAAGGATTTCATCTGTTTTAGAGAAAATAACTCCCTCTGTTTTACCCACAGCCTCAGTCCGAGTCAGTCCAGACCGGTCCCAGTTCTTCAAATTACAGTCTGTGTCTCTGAGCTGTGACCCAGACTGGACTGTGACCAGGAACACGTCCAGAGAAACCAGGACCCAGTGTGGACTCGACTGGGGGACTCTCAGAGGATCTGAGTGTAAAATTAACATGCTGTATTCCTGGGACAGTGGGAGGTACTGGTGTGAGTCCAGAGAGGGACAGGCCTCTGACACTGTCCACATCAGGGTCAAAGGTCAGAACTTGTTATTATCTACTGTTTGTTGTGTTGGGTCATGTTCTAGAATTACACCTCCATTCTTCTGTCGTGTTGTGTTGTGAGTTTCTGTGCAGTAACTCAGTTTCCCAGGATGCATCAGTAAAAGAACAATGTTGGTGATGTGTAACTCTCTCCAAATATGGTCACTTCCTGTCTGTCTCAGACCGAGGTGTGGTCCTGCAGAGTCCGGTCCTCCCTGTGACAGAGGGACAGACTGTCTCTCTGTCCTGTCTCCATCACACTTCCTCCAACCTCACAGCTCGTTTCCATAGAGACGGACACTTCCTGTCGGAGCAGCCTACAGGTCACATGACCATCCAGCAGGTGTCAGCGTCTGATGAAGGTCTTTATCAGTGTGAGATCCAAGGAGAGCTGTCAGAGTCCAGCTGGATCCAGGTCAGACCAGGTCAGTCCTGTTAGACCTGGTTTAGACCTGGTTTAGACCTGGTTTAGACCTGGTTGAACACAGAGTCCAGAACTCACTGACCATGTGACCTCTGCAGGTGACCCTCTAATGCTTTGGTAACTGCAGCTGTGACTGTCTCCTCAGGTAAACCTCAGACCCCGCCCTCTGCCTCTCAGGCCCCGCCCCCAGCCTCAGAGCGGCCCCTGGCCTTGGCTCTGCTCTGCCACCTGGTGGTGTTCTGTCCCTATGTGGTGTCCACTGTCCTCATGGTGTCTCTGTTCAGGACCAGAGGCTCAGGTGAGTCTCAGGAGGACTACAGCCTGGACTCTGCTGGACCAGACCAGACTAGTCCAAACACAGACGGGTATTTGCAGCTACAACACATGCTTTCCCCGTGTGATGAGCTTTCATTAAAAAAACATCCATCATTCCATGAGCTAAACTGGACTGAGAAAGTAAACAAGGCACACTGTTGCTTTTCGTCATAAATTTCTGTTTTCTTTGGTTTCAGGGAACGAGGGCTGTGTTTCCACGACGACCCTGCACCAGTTCTGAGTGACCCTTATCCATTTGTTGTTCTTCATATGAGTTTTATTCAGGGTGACTGCACAGCATTTTCAACATAAATCCAACAAATTGCAAAATATGAAAGACGTAAGACATTGTTGTAACAAAGCATCGTCATCGAAGATCTGCCAGTCGGTCAGCAGGATTCCAGAAGAGTTAGTTTGACAGCACCAACGCTCAGCAGCGACCTGCCGACAACAGCTCCGCCACAAAACAAAGTCCTTTAACAGAGAAACAGAACTCATCTTATTTTGAATAAAACATTAAAAAAGGCTCAGAAAAGAGATGCTGCTGCTGCAACGAGGACTATAAAGTTCATAGGCCATGGGTCAGCCTGAGCAGAGGAGAGCTATGTTACAGAAAATTCTGTTCCTGCTGTCTGTGGACATTTGTCAATTTAAAACAGCGTTAGTAAAGTGTTCTGCTCTTTGTCCCTCAGTTGGTTTGTTATAACCTTGTGACCATAGTTTAATTTAGATTAATTTAAATAAACGGAAGCCTTTTCTTTCAACTGTTTTCTGAGAAACACTGTTGAAACACGTCTTCATTTGTTTAAACCTGTTCTTTCAAAAGTCTTGTTTAGGACCCTGCTTCACTAAAATAATCAGCCTGAAGCTCAGACGACACGGGTTTCACCAACATGCCTCTGATAAACTAAAACTAAAGCATTATTCATCACACATTCACATCTGTGCTTCTCCAGGTTTCTGAACATGTCCAGTTGAACATGATTTTAGTGACTTTGATCCTGTTAGCTCATGTAGCACTAACCGCGCCTTTAGCTATAGCTTCTTTAGCCTTTAGCTTATGTAGCACTGACTACTCCATTAGCCTTTAGCTTATGTAGCTCATGTAGCACTAACCGCGCTTTAGCTATAGCTTCTAGCCTTTAGCTCATGTAGCACTGACTACTCCATTAGCCTTTAGTTTATGTAGCTCATGTAGCATTTAGCTTCTTTAACATTTTGCTCATGAAGTCTTTAGAGACTTTAACCACATCTGACTTCAGTGTAAGCCACCGACTTCACCTGAGACTGATCGGACTGAAGCAGCCACAGCGCCACCTGCTGCTCAGGGACTGTATGTCAACTGAGCCCAGGTCAAAGCAGGAGCCCTTCAGAATATTCACCGGCAGCTTCATCAAAACTCCATCCTCATTTAAAACACTTCTCCTCCACTGAGTTAGAGAGGCTCACGACAGAGAAATAATGATATAAAGCTCACACGTCCAACTCAGGGCCAAGTTTTATTACGCAAACAAATAAATAAAACAGAAATAAAAAGAGGAAATCAATGTTAAAGATAACTTTAGTAAGTCTTATATGTAGCAGACCCACGACCAAGTCACAAATGCCACACGGATTAACATCTGTCTCTGATCATTTACAGACCTCCAAACTGTTTTGCTAAAGACTCAGGAACCTTCAGTAAACCGTGATTAACGATTCTGCGTTGTTTCTTATGACCAGGACAAGATCTGGTCAGGGACACATCTCAGGCCATTCAACACCAGGAGGTCACAGGCCCCTGGTGTTGCTGTCAAACAGGTCATAACACACCAGACACCCCTGAACTTCTGATGATCAAACACTGCCACCTAGGGGCCAAATGGACAAAGGACTATGACTTTTCCTAAAGGACATTTTGGCTTAATTTGAATAAAAGAGATATTGAGTTGAGGTGTTGTTTATACTGTTCTTTTCCCGGACGCGAGTTGTGACGAACTCCTCATCCTTGTTTGTTTGTTAGGTCGTGTTTTATTTTAAGGAAATGTAATGGATGTTTCCATAATATCCTGACAAATGCATTCTCTGTATAACTTTGCAGTAGAAGTGTTTTGCGTGTTTTATAAAAACCAAGAAAGAAATTGCAAGGAATGTTTTAAAACTTAGTTTAAACATTTAAACTTTAGTCAAACTTCCCAAAGCGACGCCCCTTCTCCATGAGACACGCCTCCGTCGAAGGTGATAAAACCTGGCACACTGCCAAGTATCTCCTTATTTTTAAAGACCGCTCCTGCTCACGCGTTTGCTCGAACAAACGAGCGCTCGCAGAAGCAAGTTTTAAACCAGAAGAACAGCCGCTAAGACCTCCTTCAGTGGGCATCGCCATAACTATTAAAGATTAAAGCTTTTTCCCGCTATCCGGAAGTCTGCTAAGGGCCTAACCAAGCTAGCTTCAACAGAACGTTTCCACCTCAACACTACACCGTCTGGAGCGGCGTGCACGTTACAACCACTCTGCCTTTCGGAACCAGGCAAGACGCGCCAAATTCATGAGGACACTTTGGCCCTTGTCGCGAGGGCCTTCCGCACCGATCCCAAGACCAGAGCGAGTTTTACACGTGACACACGCACAGAGTCTGGCCAGAAACGGAGTCTGTGAAAGCCCTGACTTGGTAGACCGTTAAAAGCCCCTTAAGGTTCAATAATATGGATTAACATATCTAAACATTCCTGGTTTCACGATACCCTCGGAGACCAAATGTCGATCCCTGTGTTTATCGCTTGTTGTGTCAATCCTTTCCATGTTCCCATCAATTTTATTCACCATTGTTTATTTGTGTAATTTTTAATAAAATCCTATAAAAGACATTAATGTTTCTCGGTTTATATTAAGTAATATTTGAAAACCAGGATTCTCCTTCAGAACATTATGAGACTAGACATAACCGCTTTGTCTCGAGACGGATGTATATATAATAATTCGAGACTGGTGCCCCAAATCAATTTTAATAAATTAACATTAAAGTTAATTACCTACTGTCAACAAATACTACAGATATGAAAAGTGAAAATAGACGGAGCATAGGTCATTAACACATTACATTATATTCTAAATCACTCAGTCTTATTTTAGGACAAGAACCTTAATCTTTTAATATAATTCTCTCAGAGTGTGAACGGTTTGCCAGACTTTATTAAAAGAAAAGTTTATTTCAATTATAATAAAAAAATTTGATTTCTATTGCACTTTTTCCCGAGGAACCATGGAACTCAAAGCTCTTACAGGCAGTCCATTATTTACTCACTCCACAGTCACACACTGGAGGTGGTAAGCTACATCTGTATCCATAGATGCCCGGGCACACTGACAGAGACGTGGCAGCCATTGTGCGTCTCCGGCCTCTCCGACCATCACCACATACATTCACTGAACATTCTCACACATTCATACGAGGCAAGGTGGGTTAAATGTCTTGCCCAAGGACACAACGACAGTATGAACTGTGGGGAGAACGGATATCGAACCGCCTACCCTCCGGTTGAAGGATGGCCACTCTACCACTGAGTAAAATTTAAAAGATTAAAAAAGATTTTGAAAACTATTTACACATATAATATACAAAATGTTATTAGAAAGTGTCTTATTGTGAGTGGGATTCTTCCAGAGTGAGCACAAAGGGACTGACACTAGATCCCACCCCTCACTGACACTAGACCCGCCCTCACTGACACTAGACCCCTCACTGACACTAGACCCTGCCTCACTGACACTAGACCCTTCACTGACACTAGACCCTGCCTCACTGACACTAGACCCTTCACTGACACTAGACTCCGCCCCTCACTGACACTAGACTCCACCCCTCACTAACACTAGACCCTCACTGACACTAGACCCTCACTTATACTAGACCTCTCACTGACACTAGACCCTTCACTGACACTAGACTCCGCCCCTCACTGACACTAGACCCTCACTGACACTAGACCCCGCCCCTCACTAACACTAGACCCCTCACTGACACTAGACCCATCACTGACACTAGACCCATCACTGACACTAGACTCCGCCCCTCACTGACACTAGACCCTTCACTGACACTAGACTCCGCCCCTCACTAACACTAGACTCTCACTGACACTAGACCCCCACCTCACTGACACTAGACCCCACCCCTCACTGACACTAGACCCCTCACTGACACTAGACCCCACCCTCACTGACACTAGACCCCCCCCTCACTGACACTAGACCCTCACTGACACTAGACCCCACCCTCACTGACACTAGACCCCTCACTGACACTAGACCCCACCCTCACTGACACTAGACCCCACCCTCACTGACACTAGACCCCTCACTGACACTAGACCCCTCACTGACACTAGACCCCTCACTGACACTAGACTCCTCACTGACACTAGACCCCTCACTGACACTAGACTCCTCACTGACACTAGACCCCACCCCTCACTGACACTAGACCCCACCCCTCACTGACACTAGACCCCACCCCTCACTGACACTAGACCCCACCCCTCACTGACACTAGACCCCTCACTGACACTAGACTCCTCACTGACACTAGACTCCTCACTGACACTAGACTCCTCACTGACACTAGACCCCTCACTGACACTAGACCCCACCCCTCACTGACACTAGACCCTCACTGACACTAGACCCCACCCTCACTGACACTAGACCCCTCACTGACACTAGACCCCACCCCTCACTGACACTAGACCCCTCACTGACACTAGACCCCACCCTCACTGACACTAGACCCCACCCTCACTGACACTAGACCCCACCCCTCACTGACACTAGACCCTCACTGACACTAGACTCCTCACTGACACTAGACCCTCACTGACACTAGACTCCTCACTGACACTAGACCCCTCACTGACACTAGACCCCACCCCTCACTGACACTAGACCCCACCCCTCACTGACACTAGACCCCTCACTGACACTAGACCCCACCCCTCACTGACACTAGACTCCCCTCACTGACACTAGACTCCTCACTGACACTAGACTCCTCACTGACACTAGACACTAGACTCCTCACTGACACTAGACCCCTCACTGACACTAGACCCCACCCTCACTGACACTAGACCTCTCACTGACACTGGACTCCTCACTGACACTAGACTCCTCACTGACACTAGACCCCTCACTGACACTAGACCCCACCCTCACTGACACTAGACCTCACTGACACTAGACTCCTCACTGACACTAGACCCCTCACTGACACTAGAAGCCCGAAGCCTGTGGAGTTGTAGTTCAGAAGAACTCCCTCAGACCCAGCAGGAGCCCCCTCAAATAAAAACTCTTAAACTCTTGTGTTAGAAATGAACCATAGAACCTTGTTTCAGTGGAATCATAAAAAACAGACACATTTGAAAAACAGAGCTCAGCACAAACAGGAAGAGGCTGTGCTTTTAAAGATAACCTGTTAAAACTGACCTTTTATAGAAACTGAACCCAACCACAGACGTATGCTGTTCCACCTCCACAGGAAGAGCCCCCCCAAAGACCTGCTTTAAACCACACAGACCCTTCTTATAACGACAGATCAAAGCCTTTAGAATGGGACCCACAGCTCTGCTCCGTGAGTACATTTATATAATTGTTCTATAAAAGAAGCTGTAGTTTTTCTAGAGACTGTGGCAGAAAGTTAAACAGAGAGAATTTAAAACAAAGAGTTCAACAGTTCTTCCTCAGATCTTCACCTGAAACATCTCACACTTAAATCTATAAATGTGTTCCTGAGAGAACAGTCCAGAGAGAGTTCCTTTGGTCCATTAGGCTTTTCTTCATTTGAACTGTTGTCCCTGAGACTAACGTCTGTGTGTCTCCAGTGCTGACCTCACTGCTCTGCTCCTCGCTCCAAGGTCAGTCACTCTTTACACTTTAAGGATTTCATCTTTTTTAGAGAAAATAACTCCCTCTGTTTTACCCACAGCCTCAGTCCGAGTCAGTCCAGACCGGTCCCAGTTCTTCAAATTACAGTCGGTGTCTCTGAGCTGTGACCCAGACTGGACTGTGACCAGGAACACGTCCAGAGAAACCAGGACCCAGTGTGGACTCGACTGGGGGACTCTCAGAGGATCCGAGTGTAAAATTAGCATGCTGTATTCCTGGGACAGTGGGTGGTACTGGTGTGAGTCCAGAGAGGGACAGGCCTCTGACACTGTCCACATCAGGGTCAAAGGTCAGAACTTGTTATTATCTACTGTTTGTTGTGTTGGGTCATGCTCTAGAATTACACCTCCATTCTTCTGTCGGAGTGTTGTGTTGTGAGTTTCTGTGCAGTAACTCAGTTTCCCAGGATGCATCAGTAAAAGAACAATGTTGCTGATGTGTAACTCTCTCCAAATATGGTCACTTCCTGTCTGTCTCAGACCGAGGTGTGGTCCTGCAGAGTCCGGTCCTCCCTGTGACAGAGGGACAGACTGTCTCTCTGTCCTGTCTCCATCACACTTCCTCCAACCTCACAGCTCGTTTCCATAGAGACGGACACTTCCTGTCGGAGCAGCCTACAGGTCACATGACCATCCAGCAGGTGTCAGCGTCTGATGAAGGTCTTTATCAGTGTGAGATCCAAGGAGAGCTGTCAGAGTCCAGCTGGATCCAGGTCAGACCAGGTCAGTCCTGTTAGTCCTTGGTTTAGTCCTTGGTTTAGTCCTTGGTTTAGTCCTTGGTTTAGTCCTTGGTTTAGTCCTTGGTTTAGTCCTTGGTTTAGTCCTTGGTTTAGTCCTTGGTTTAGTCCTTGGTTTAGTCCTTGGTTTAGTCCTTGGTTTAGTCCTTGGTTTAGTCCTTGGTTTAGTCCTTGGTTTAGTCCTGGTTTAGTCCTGGTTTAGTCCTGGTTTAGACCTGGTTTAGACCTGGTTTAGACCATTAGTTGTTGGGAGCCTCTGGAGGCCTGGGGTCAGGTCTGGGGTCAGGTCCTGGGGTCAGGTCTGGGGTCAGGTCTGGGGTCAGGTCTGGGGTCAGGTCTGGGGTCAGGTCTGGGGTCAGGACTCACCCCAGGTCTCGCCCTTAACCCTTCCACTCCCACATCCAGACCAGGTCCTGAGGCCGGTCCAGAGTCAGATCAGGTTTTTTTAAGTCGGTCTATGGACAGGGCAGATGGGACAGAGTGACTCCAGAGCTTAGGGTCCAACACTGAGGAGGCTCTGTCGACTCGTGAAGCAGGTCGAGGAGCTGCTCGGCAGACCCTCGAGCTCTGGCACTGGAAATGTGGAAATCTGAAAGTGTATTCTCACAACAACAGGGAGTCAGTGTAACGAGGCTAATCCAGAGATGTGCTCCTCTGCCTGGTCCCTGTCGGAGCCTGATCCAGCCCGATGTTTAAACATTCACAGTAATCCATTCTTCAGGTGATGAAGACCTGGATGGAGCTCTCAAAATCTAATCGAGGACATAAGCCCTGACTTTGCTCTCAAATTAAAAAAGTGTTTAACGTCTGCATTTATTTGAGCCGATGACACGCCTCAGTTTGGTGCTTGTGACTCATAAAGCTTTAGTAACTGCAGCTCTGTCTCCTCAGGTAAACCTCAGGCCCCGCCCACAAGGACTCTGGCCCCGCCCACAAGGACTCTGGCCCCGCCCACAAGGACTCTGGCCCCGCCCACCACAACCAAGGCACCCCTGACCCTGGCTCTGCTCTGCCACCTGGTGGTGCTCTGTCCCTATGTGGTGTCCACTGTCCTCATGGTGTCTCTGTTCAGGACCAGGACCAGGACCAGGACCAGAGGCTCAGGTGAGTCTCAGGTTAAATGTCTGCCTACAGCAGAGTTTAAGCCTGAATTCATGGACGGACTTTGTGTGATTATGTCCCATTTGAGAGAAATGTTGGTCTAACAACAGAATCATCTCAAACAAAGATTTTTACACTTAAATTTTTTCCTATTTTTCATGAGCTGAACTTTTTTTTTACTTTGAACACAAAAGACCTATTTCTCTCAAATATTGTTCACAAATCTGTCAGAATCTGTGTTAGTGAGCACTTCTTGGTTTTACAAACCGATTGTTGCAGCAGCTGTCCGACACACCTGTGCAATAATCCCGCTCTCTAATCAACATCTTAATATGCCACACCTGTGCAATAATCATGCTCTCTAATCAACATCTTAATATGCCACACCTGTGCAATAATCATGCTCTCTAATCAACATCTTAATATGCCACACCTGTGCAATAATCCCGCTCTCTAATCAACTTCTTCATATGCCACACCTGTGCAATAATCACGCTCTCTAATCAACGTCTTCATATGCCACACCTGTCAGGTGTATGGATTATCTCGTTAAAGGAGAAGTGCTCACTAACACAGACTTGGACAGATTTGTGAACAATATTTGAGAGAAATAGAAAAAGTCTTAGTTCATAAAAAACAGGTAAAAACTAAAGTGTTCTTATTCTTGTTCAGTGCCACAACTGCCCCTCTTCAGGGTCAGGGGCAAACTGCTGGTGTCAGTTTCCATCAGTGAAACTTATTCAGGAGGAGTTTTTACATTTCTGACACTGTCTCTGGAGACAGGTTCAGTGTTAACGCTGGTGCGAGCTACAGACGTATTTAAATCTCTCACGTTTACTCTGCTCTGCAGGAAATGCTGCCCCTGTCGCCGTGGAAACAGCCCCTCACCTCTGGGCTCAGGATGATGACCTCACAGCCGTCACCGCTGAGTACGATTTCTGACGAACCTCTTTTACAGGAACACTGTGTCACATGACCTGAGCTGTTTCCTGTCTTTCTGCTTTTCACTGAGAAATAAACTCTGAGCCTGACATTAACACATCTGTGAGAAGTCTTTCATTAAGTGTGACTCTGTGGAAACTCAAAAACACTCTTTTATTCAAAGTAAAATGCTGCTGCTCTGAACATGAGCCAGAGTTCAGCTGAGCTTTAGACACAAACATCACATTCAGACATGGCCCTCTGGTGGACAGCTGTGTGAACTACAGTTCTCTTTACTCACTTCCTGTAAAGAGCATCTGAACAGCGGTCATTATGTGACCACAGTGAACTTTAAAGGCCCGGCACAAGACAGGCTTTGAATTTAGAGCTTCACCAAAGAAAGATGAGTTTAACCAAAGCACTGGGACAACACCTTTTACCTGAAAATGAAGCATGATCTGAAGCAGAACAGACACTCAACGACACCAACACATAAGAGACAAGTCTAATGCACTTTCAGTACATTTTCTTTTCCCCACAATCAATTATTCTTGTTTTTCCCCATTTATATCCCCATTTACGCTGACTTTGGTGTGCTGTTTATTCCAAAGTCAACGTGCAATAAAAAGTAATGGGTTCACAGCAATTTTATTGTGGCCACGCCTAGTTAAAAACATGCACAAAATGAGTCCAGAATACACCTCTGGAATGGAGTGTTTCTACAGCCTCATTCTGAAGTTCTAAACAATGGATTTCACATGAATTACACACACTTTGTTGTATTTGTATTCTTCTCTTTTCAGACTACAGAAATGATGAGTTACAATGAAAATACAGGCAGCTCACAGGCCTCTACTGCAGCTGGGGATCTGCGATGCTCAGTTTTCCCAAAGTGATTTCACAGTGAGAGCTCTGAAGAGCAATCCTACCACAGGTAACTTATACCTGTTGTCTGAGAAAAAGAAATATAATTCTCTTTCTGAAAGCTACTTAACAAATTAATTGGTGCTGCGGTTCCACCATGTGGTGGAAAACCCTCAGTCGTGCCTGGACTTCTCTGTGCTCAGGTCATTTGTCCCAACGAGGAGGCATTGAGCAGACACAGGTCACGGTTAAGAACACGAGGTGTGTGATAATCTCTCTTCCTGATCCGGGTCACAGGTATGACCACCCCCACCTGTTGGCCCAGGTACCACTGCCACCTCACAACACTGGCATAAGCAAGGTGTCTATAACCACTGAGAGAGAGGGTGTAAGTGTACGATGAAGAGGGTAAAAAAATAAATGTAATGAATTATTTATAACAAAACTGATCCCTTCTTTCTGGATCTAACCTGTTTTAAAATGGATCTTTAAATTCCCCAAATAACTGGAGATAAGTGCCATATACAGCTTGTAACACAGAGGTACTCTGGACTTATGAAGCTCACTCACCAACTTGTCTCACCTGTGCATTACCTACAACATGAGAAACAATGTTTATTACTACCATTACCAGGAACAGTGAGCTGCAGGGCCCACAGGTCTCAACCATAGGGCCTCAACAGGTGACCCTCTTCTGAACCATTTTAAACATTTGTTAGCCTTTGCTGAGCATTAGCCTAAATTACCCATAATGCTCATGTTTTACCACTTACACACTCATAGACATACATAAGAAAGGCTAGATGTCTCGCGTCGCGCTGTCGGCCAATGGAGGTCGACGTCCGCAACTGGCGCCATCTTGTCACAGGCAGCTTGCTCACTCGTAACATTGTGTTTTAATGGTGCATGTACTTTTAAATAACCATAACTTGCTAAATTTTCTACCGATTTTTAAACAGTCTAGTTTGTTATAAACGTCAGAGATATACTTATGACACTGCACACTTATGAATAATTATAACCATGGACTTCCATATGAAAATAACATTGAACAGAACATAGAGATGCAATGAATATACACACGCCAAGGAATGAATGATATATATATATATATATATATATATATATATATATATATATACACACACACACACACACTTTTATAATGTTAATATTATAATAAAATAATTTGAATTATTATGTTTATTTTAACTTCTTGAGGATTGGGCCATTTACTAGGCTTTTCCCCTTGACATTGCACTGCGCCTACTTCAGAGATCACTGTTCCCAGCCATTTTTGCCTACCATCAAATGCCTGACCTCTTTAGAAAACTGAGACCCTGTAGTTTCTTAGGAAACAATCAGAATAATTATGTGAAGTACTTGCACAGAGTTATAGAGGCTAGAATATTGTTTTTTCTTTCTGTTGGATAACAAGCATCTCAACTGACCACATTTCAGCTTCTAGGTCTCTTGATATGACTTTAGAAACACAACTGAGCCCAAGCACCAGGTCTTGTAAAGCTGTGTACAAAAGCAGATCAATATAGAATGAAATATGAGTACTTTAGACCATTGATTTGCCAAGGTATGCTCATGCGTTTTGTAAAATGCTCTATCGAAACTCCCCATAGGACTTTTGGTTACCCAAAACATAGACATAGGCTACATAATAAAGGCTTACTGTGTGGTAACCTCTTGGTAACACTCTGAAGTTTCTTGTAGACTATTTGGATTGTATATCAGGGGTTCTGATATAGAATTACTACACAAAATATGGAATAATTACACAAAAGTCTATTTATTCATTTGTTGCAGAGGACATATCTACAGCTGACAGGCTTGTAGAGGTGACAATGACAGCTGGGAGGGACTCTGTGTCATCCTGTGCTGTCACATTGCCTGCATGGTTTAACAACCCCACACCGGGCCATCAGCTTCCTGAAGATGTACTTGAACTGGCATTAGGGTTGTTATTCCAGCCACCTTAAAACAAAAAAAGATATATGGAGTATAGTACACAGATATTCACTACATGCTTTAAAAATGTTTTATGCTTAAAAAAACAAAACACTAGAACTAGCCACCCCTGAATGATCTTTCCGTATAAATTAAGTTGCATGACATTATCATACAGTTCAGACTGTATCAGTGGTGATAAATTCGGCAAACAGATACAAATACAGGCATTTTTCTATATACTCAAAATGGTTTGTGACACTTCCAGGTACTGTGTATGTCTTAGGGTTAGGGTTAATGTGCATGTCTTCAGAAAACACATTTTACAAAAATAAAAATAATAAGATGTTTTTAACAAACCAAACTGATTGGAAATCATGTGCAACTTAAGTTATATTGAAAAGAAAGAGCAATTCTGCCTCTCCCACTGATGTAAAATTGCTGGGTAGCAGCTAACCTGTAACTACTAACGTTAGGTCTCACTCAAAGCCAGCTAATAACTACAACCACATTCACAATGACTGTAATATAGATAAAAAAAATAGTTGTCATAAAATCGTTATTAGTGTCAGTAAAACTATAACTGAACAGCTCGATGGTGGTCTCAGCCTTGATAACTTGCACAGGTAACGTTAGCCGTGATACACAACTATGCTGCACGACGATTAAGTCGTCTTTCGAAAAGAAAAGCTGCAATTTCAACATGTTCACGCATCCAGAATTATAGCCACATTATTAACGTTTGTAAGAAATCAAACATTTTGTAAATCCGTCAAGATTTCAGCGAGATAAAAGTATTTATGTTCGTGCAGATCACTCACCTTACATCAGGTACCATGGAGTCCGATAGGAAGCTTGCCTGTTTCAAAATGGCCGCCGGTGATGCCGTCGGAGACTGCGCCGTGAGACATCTAGCCTTTCTTATGTATGTCTATGTACACACTGGCCCCTGTCGACACTGACAAGTCACCTTCCTCCATTTCAGGTGAAGGTGCGAGAGAAAAGTCCTCTTCTTCAAATGACCGCTCCAGTCACTCTTCATCAAAAATGTTAGCTAGTCTCCCTCGAACAACACATTTTGTAGTTAGCATTACTACTGTATTAACTACACTCCGTGTCCTCATCTTTTAGCGCACTCCTGGGAGCCATCTTTCGTTAAAGCAGAACCTGGGAGCCATCTTTCATTAAAGCAGAACAGACAGGACTGTGTGAGTTAAACTTACCTCCGACAGAAGAAGCAGCCTCACAGTCTCTGAGAACAACCAGGACATCGTTCAAAAAGACATGCAGCTCGAGATCAGCTGTTCTGTCTTCAGTGAAAACACCGGGGCTCGTGACAGTGACATGTTTCCGCCACTCGTTTAAACACAAGCGTCACTTCCGGGCACAAGCGTCACTTCCGGGCACGGGCAGGCGTCTTAAAGAGACATCGACACTTTTTCCAGTTCACCTGGTGCAGCTGGTTAGTTTATTTTAATGTCCCTGTAAAAGTTACTGACTCTAGTGGGACTGAACTAAAATTAGATTTGATCTTTGCTTTTGATCCTGAGACAGATTCAGAGATTTACAAATGTATTTTAGAAAACATATGCATTGTTTAACACAAAGAACTGCTTTTATTCTAAACATTCTACAAATGAGACATAGTTTAAGACTTAATCGTGTTTAAATATGCTTTGTTTGACAGCAGCTGAAAGGAGACCATTGTTAAATAATATGAAGGAATAAAAAAGACACTTTTTATTCTCCTTCAGAGAGAAATTACACAAAGACACAAGTATGAATGGAGGCTAATAAAGAGATGCAGTACTGGTTTATGTTAGAGTTACTGTGATAAAAGGCTGTTAGACAACTGTCAGGTAGGCCTTTGTGAATGTTTAACTGTAATATCTGTAGTAGGTTCAGTGAGTAGGTCCATGTGACTGAAGGTACAGTTGTGTCACAGTTTTCCTTCATTATTGACAATAAGAGCATATAACTGGAAGGTTGGCAGTTCGATTCCCACTCTCCCCACAGTTCATATTGTCGTTGTGTCCTTGGGCAAGACATTTAACCCGTGCCTCCAGTGGAGATCCAGATGTAACACTGGTTTATGTAAGATGCTTTGGATTAAAGCCTGTAGCAGAAAGGACAAAGAAAACAGAAGAAACAGAACCAGGATTAAAACAGGCACTAATCCAAACCAGATCTGAACTATTTTCTTTAACATCTTCCCCAGATTTCAGAAGAAACAGAAGACTCACTGAACAAAAAAAACAGCATCAAACCAAAGAAAAACACAGTATTTGAATAAAACCAAGAGACTTTAACCACATCCGACTTTACCTGAGACTGATCTGACGAGAAATGTACCAAAAAACTCATTTACCTTTGTTTGTGTTTCTCTGACGTAAGACTGCTCCATCTGAAACACATTAGACCTGGTTTAGACCTGGTTTAGTCCTGGTTTAGTCCTGGTTTAGTCCTGGTTTAGTCCTGGTTCAGTCCTGGTTTAGTCCTGGTTCAGTCCTGGTTCAGTCCTGGTTTAGTCCTGGTTTAGTCCTGGTTTAGACCTGGTTTAGACCTGGTTTAGTCCTGGTTCAGTCCTGGTTCAGTCCTGGTTTAGTCCTGGTTTAGTCCTGGTTTAGACCTGGTTTAGTCCTTACCTCTGATGGGGGTGTGTTGGTAACAGACTGTGGAATAAACCGGACTCTGTTGAGTTTCTGTAAAAACAGACAATAATGTTTAAATAAAGGTCTATTCTTTCTTTAATATTCCTCTGTTCCTCTAGAGGGCGCCCTGGACAACTGTTGGATCTGATTATGTGCAGTATATTTTAGAAAGTTTTGGTGAAATAAACCATTTCAAAGCACCACAACACCAGTCCCTTCAACAAAGGCTTGTGTCGAGAAAATACAAACTCTGGACATTAGACATGATTGACCTCTGAAGCTCTCCTGCAGTTCTCACATTGATCCAAACTAAAATAGTTTTGTTCTGTTCATAATCATCCAGACAATATAAATCCAGTGACATAAATGAGTCTATAACATGTGTTGGATCCACACAGACTCAAAAACTGCAGCTGCATTTCTCAAACTTGAGTTTAGCGACTATTTTATTATTTTATTTTAGCAACAATAGCAGCAGCTGTTTGTTTTGGAAAAAGCTTTGAGGGCACAAATATGGCCGCCACAGCTCCTAGCGTCTGATTAACACACAACGTGACCAAATGGGAGAAAGTAGGATGTGTCCACAGACCCTCTTCACTCACTGATACAGACCTATGTTCTACCAGATCCCTGCGATCTGCAAACGAACAACGTCTGGTTGTACCATCCCAAAAAGGAAAAAATCACTCGCGTACTTTCTCTGGATCTGTTCATTGGTGAATGATCTACTGCTGCTACAAGATCAGAAGATTCTGTAGCCATCTTTAAAAACACCTGAAAACACATCTCTTCCATCAACACCTGACAAACACTGACTTCTACTTCCTCTAGATTGATTCTTTCTCTTAAAAAAAAATAAATAAATCTTCTTTTTACAAAAACAAATCCATAAAAAATATTTCTGTTTGTTTTAAAGTGAATAAGTATTTACCAGTTACACCTGCAACACTTTTTTCTGTTTGAATAAAAACAGATCTTACTTTTACAAAGAGCCCAAACCTTTACAGAAACTCCAAAGAGTTCAAGAACAGCTGTCTTTTTAATTTGAGTTAGTTTTTTCAGGCGTTTTAGACGAACAGAATGATAAAGTGTTTTAAATCTATAAAACACATATTTGACAGCTGTAAGTGTTGATGGAGTAGTTCCTGTTTGTTTGCTCAGTGCAGTTGGTGTTGTTCAGAAACAGAGTGTTAACCACAGATCTACTGACGTTTATCACAAAAACCACAGTCCGTTTTATTTCCACACTTCATCAGCCGCTCTGTCCTCAGGGTATTTATACTTTAGCTTCTGACTTTTATATTTAACACTTCCTCTTCACAAAGACACGTCCAAGAGGCTTTACAACAGAACTTATTACAAACAGTATTTGCAAGAAAAGAAATTGTGTCGATGTGGAATTAATTCTAAACAAAAGTGAAAAATAAAAATAAAGCTTGACTATTTAAACTAATTCTAACTATTTCTCTCAGAAACTCTGCTCTGGAATAAAAAACTGAGAACCAGAGGAACTGTCTGAAGGTTTAATGTTGATTTAAATGTGTCAGAGACAAAGTGAAAAGTTCCTCTTTTATAATGAGTCGATGGACCGCTGCAGGACCTGCTCTCACTTTAAGACTCTTCAGTCAAACTCACCTGGGACTTACACTTTCTGAAAGAGCTCAGATTTATCTACGAGTTAAATGTTTAACGTGTGTCAAAGTCAAAGGTTTGAGAGTTTTAGAAGATGAACCTTTGAACAAAGCTGCCCAGATATTTAACAAACATGCCATCCATCCATCCATCTTCTACCGCTTATCCGGGGCCGGGTCGCGGGGGCAGCAGTCTAAGCAGAGAAGCCCAGACTTCCCTCTCCCCAGACACTTCCTCCAGCTCTTCCGGGGGGATACCGAGGCGTTCCCAGGTCAGCCGAGAGACATAGTCCCTCCAGCGTGTCTTAGGTCTTCCCCGAGGTCTCCTCCCGGTGGGACATGCCCGAAACACCTCCCTAGGGAGGCGTTCCGGGCATGTCCTCCTTGAACCGCCACCTTATCGTGGTGGAGGGGTTTGAGTGCCCGGATGATCCTAGGAGCTATGTTGTCGGGGGCTTTATGCCCCTGGTAGGGTCTCCCAAGGCAAACAGGTCCTAGGTGACGGGCCAGACCAAGAGCGGTTCAAAACCCTTTATGGACATTTTAAAAACAAGGACCGTTACGTGGCCCGGTATGGCGCAACCGGGGCCCCACCCTGGAGCCAGGCCCGGGGTTGGGGCTCAAATGCGAGCGCCTGGTGGCCGGGTCTTCCCCCACGGGGCCCGGCCGGGCTCAGCCCGAAGAGCGACGTGGGACCGACCTCCGTGGGCCCACCACCTGCAGGAGGAACCGTAAGGCCGGTGCAATGTGGATTGGGTGGCAGTCGGGCGGAGCCTCGACGGCCCAATCCCGGACACAGAATCTAGCTCTTTAACAAACATGGAAACACTGAAAAAAAAAAGTAGAAATTTTGAAAGTCTCCTGAAATGTTGTACTTTGTTGAAAATAAAAAATAAAAATAGAAAATAAAAAGAGTCAAAACTGTATTCTTTATAAATATTATAAATTGTGGTAATGTTTTAGGTCAGAGCCTGGTCTGTGTTCCTGTTATTAAACCACTGCAGGTCTAAACCATGTCTAAACCAGGTCTAATCAGGACTAAACCAGGTCTAAACCAGGTCTAAACCAGGTCTAAACCAGGTCTAAACCAGGTCTAAACCAGGTCTAAACCAGGTCTAAAGCAGGACTAAAGCAGGTCTAAAGCAGGACTAAAGCAGGTCTAAACCAGGTCTAAAGCAGGACTAAACCAGGTCTAAACCAGGTCTAAACCAGGTCTAAACCAGGTCTAAAGCAGGTCTAAAGCAGGTCTAAAGCAGGTCTAAAGCAGGTCTAAAGCAGGTCTAAAGCAGGTCTAAAGCAGGTCTAAAGCAGGTCTAAAGCAGGTCTAAACCAGGTCTAAACCAGGTCTAAACCAGGTCTAAACCAGGTCTAAACCAGGTCTAAACCAGGTCTAAACCAGGTCTAAAGCAGGTCTAAAGCAGGACTAAACCAGGACTAAACCAGGTCTAAACCAGGTCTAAAGCAGGTCTAAAGCAGGACTAAACCAGGTCTAAACCAGGTCTAAAGCAGGTCTAAAGCAGGTCTAAAGCAGGTCTAAAGCAGGTCTAAAGCAGGTCTAAAGCAGGTCTAAACCAGGTCTAAACCAGGTCTAAACCAGGTCTAAAGCAGGTCTAAACCAGGTCTAAAGCAGGTCTAAAGCAGGACTAAACCAGGTCTAAACCAGGTCTAAACCAGGTCTAAACCAGGTCTAAACCAGGTCTAAACCAGGTCTAAACCAGGTCTAAAGCAGGTCTAAAGCAGGTCTAAACCAGGTCTAAAGCAGGTCTAAACCAGGTCTAAACCAGGTCTAAACCAGGTCTAAACCAGGTCTAAACCAGGTCTAAAGCAGGTCTAAAGCAGGTCTAAAGCAGGTCTAAAGCAGGACTAAAGCAGGTCTAAACCAGGTCTAAACCAGGTCTAAAGCAGGTCTAAACCAGGTCTAAACCAGGTCTAAACCAGGTCTAAACCAGGTCTAAACCAGGTCTAAACCAGGTCTAAACCAGGTCTAAAGCAGGTCTAAAGCAGGACTAAAGCAGGACTAAACCAGGTCTAAAGCAGGTCTAAAGCAGGTCTAAAGCAGGTCTAAACCAGGTCTAAACCAGGTCTAAACCAGGTCTAAACCAGGTCTAAACCAGGTCTAAAGCAGGTCTAAACCAGGTCTAAACCAGGTCTAAACCAGGTCTAAAGCAGGTCTAAAGCAGGTCTAAAGCAGGTCTAAAGCAGGTCTAAAGCAGGTCTAAACCAGGTCTAAACCAGGTCTAAAGCAGGTCTAAACCAGGTCTAAAGCAGGTCTAAAGCAGGACTAAAGCAGGTCTAAAGCAGGTCTAAAGCAGGTCTAAAGCAGGTCTAAAGCAGGACTAAAGCAGGACTAAAGCAGGTCTAAAGCAGGTCTAAAGCAGGTCTAAAGCAGGACTAAAGCAGGTCTAAAGCAGGTCTAAAGCAGGTCTAAAGCAGGACTAAAGCAGGTCTAAAGCAGGTCTAAAGCAGGTCTAAAGCAGGACTAAAGCAGGTCTAAAGCAGGACTAAAGCAGGTCTAAAGCAGGACTAAAGCAGGTCTAAAGCAGGACTAAAGCAGGACTAAAGCAGGTCTAAAGCAGGTCTAAAGCAGGTCTAAACCAGGTCTAAACCAGGTCTAAACCAGGTCTAAACCAGGTCTAAACCAGGTCTAAAGCAGGACTAAACCAGGTCTAAAGCAGGTCTAAACCAGGTCTAAAGCAGGTCTAAACCAGGTCTAAAGCAGGTCTAAAGCAGGTCTAAACCAGGTCTAAACCAGGTCTAAACCAGGTCTAAACCAGGTCTAAACCAGGTCTAAAGCAGGTCTAAAGCAGGTCTAAAGCAGGTCTAAAGCAGGTCTAAAGCAGGACTAAAGCAGGTCTAAAGCAGGTCTAAAGCAGGTCTAAAGCAGGTCTAAAGCAGGTCTAAAGCAGGTCTAAAGCAGGTCTAAAGCAGGTCTAAAGCAGGTCTAAAGCAGGACTAAAGCAGGTCTAAAGCAGGTCTAAAGCAGGTCTAAAGCAGGACTAAAGCAGGTCTAAAGCAGGTCTAAAGCAGGTCTAAAGCAGGTCTAAAGCAGGACTAAACCAGGTCTAAAGCAGGACTAAAGCAGGTCTAAAGCAGGTCTAAAGCAGGTCTAAAGCAGGTCTAAAGCAGGACTAAAGCAGGTCTAAAGCAGGTCTAAAGCAGGACTAAAGCAGGTCTAAAGCAGGTCTAAAGCAGGACTAAAGCAGGTCTAAAGCAGGTCTAAAGCAGGTCTAAAGCAGGTCTAAAGCAGGTCTAAAGCAGGTCTAAAGCAGGTCTAAAGCAGGTCTAAAGCAGGTCTAAAGCAGGTCTAAAGCAGGACTAAAGCAGGTCTAAAGCAGGACTAAAGCAGGTCTAAAGCAGGTCTAAAGCAGGACTAAAGCAGGACTAAAGCAGGACTGAACCAGGTCTAAAGCAGGTCTAAAGCAGGTCTAAAGCAGGTCTAAAGCAGGTCTAAAGCAGGTCTAAAGCAGGTCTAAAGCAGGTCTAAACCAGGTCTAAAGCAGGTCTAAAGCAGGACTAAAGCAGGTCTAAAGCAGGTCTAAAGCAGGTCTAAAGCAGGACTAAAGCAGGTCTAAAGCAGGTCTAAAGCAGGTCTAAAGCAGGTCTAAACCAGGTCTAAAGCAGGTCTAAAGCAGGTCTAAAGCAGGTCTAAAGCAGGTCTAAAGCAGGACTAAAGCAGGTCTAAAGCAGGTCTAAAGCAGGACTAAAGCAGGACTGAACCAGGTCTATAACAGTACATGTAAATAATCAGATTTAAGACTGACCTGTAGTTTTTCTTTGTCTGCACTGTTTCACCAACAGAACCAACAGAACCAGGAGAACCACAAGAACTGAGCCGACAATGGGCCACGTCAAAGAAGGAGGAGGTGAGGTGGTGGTGGGTTTTCCTGAAACAGAACAAACCAGTTTAAACCAGACTCAGTCACAAACAGGAACCTGTCTCAGACTAAAGTTCTGCTGCAGAACGACTCAAAGACAAAGAAGACGTCACATTCTGTCCAGAGTTCAGCAGAAACAGGCTCAGGTTAAAAACCTCAGGTGTTTTCAGAGTCACATGGATTTAATGTAGGGCTTTAAAACCAGTCAGAGACTGAGACAAACACCTGAGAGTGTTTCTGTGAAAATCAAGCTGTCTCTGGAAGAAAACCAGGTCTAAACCAGGACTACACCAGGACTAAACCAGGACTACACCAGGACTAAACCAGGACAACACCAGGTCTAAACCAGGTCTAAACCAGGTCTAAACCAGGTCTAAACCGGTCTAAACCAGGTCTAAACCAGGACTAAACCAGGACTACACCAGGACTAAACCAGGACTACACCAGGACTAAACCAGGACAACACCAGGTCTAAACCAGGTCTAAACCAGGTCTAAACCAGGTCTAAACCAGGTCTAAACCGGGTCTAAACCGGTCTAAACCAGGACTAAACCGGGTCTAAACCAGGTCTAAACCAGGACTAAACCAGGTCTAAAATGGTCTAAACCAGGTCTAAACCAGGTCTAAACCAGGTCTAAACCGGTCTAAACCAGGTCTAAACCAGGACTAAACCAGGACTACACCAGGACTAAACCAGGACTACACCAGGACTAAACCAGGACAACACCAGGTCTAAACCAGGTCTAAACCAGGTCTAAACCAGGTCTAAACCAGGTCTAAACCGGGTCTAAACCGGTCTAAACCAGGACTAAACCGGGTCTAAACCAGGTCTAAACCAGGACTAAACCAGGTCTAAAATGGACTAAACCAGGTCTAAACCAGGTCTAAACCATGTCTAAACCGGTCTAAACCAGGTCTAAACCAGGTCTAAACCAGGTCTAAACCAGGTCTAAACCAGGACTAAACCAGGTCTAAACCAGGACTAAACAGGACTAAACCAGGTCTAAACCAGGTCTAAACCAGGTCTAAACCAGGTCTAAACCAGGTCTAAACCAGGTCTAAACAGGACTAAACCAGGTCTAAACCAGGTCTAAACCAGGACTAAACCAGGACTAAACCAGGTCTACCAGGACTAAACCATGTCTAAACCATGTCTAAACCAGGACTAAACCAGGACTAAACCAGGACTAAACCAGGTCTAAACCAGGTCTAAGCAAGGTCTAAACCAGGTCTAAACCAGGTCTAAACCAGGTCTAAACCAGGACTAAACCAGGTCTAAACCAGGTCCAAACAGGACTAAACCAGGTCTAAACCAGGTCTAACAGGACTAAACCAGGTCTAACCAGGACTAAACCAGGACTAAACCAGGTCTAAACCAGGTCTAAACCAGGTCTAAACCAGGTCTAAAGCAGGACTAAACCAGGACTAAACCAGGACTAAACCAGGACTAAACCAGGTCTACCAGGACTAAACCATGTCTAAACCATGTCTAAACCAGGACTAAACCAGGACTAAACCAGGACTAAACCAGGACTAAACCAGGACTAAACCAGGTCTAAACCAGGTCTAAACCAGGTCTAAGCAAGGTCTAAACCAGGTCTAAACCAGGTCTAAACCAGGTCTAAACCAGGTCTAAACCAGGTCTAAACCAGGACTAAACCAGGTCTAAACCAGGTCCAAACAGGACTAAACCAGGTCTAACCAGGACTAAACCAGGACTAAACCAGGTCTAAACCATGTCTAAACCATGTCTAAACCAGGACTAAACCAGGACTAAACCAGGTCTAACCAGGACTAAACCAGGTCTAAACCAGGTCTAAATCAGGTCTAAACCAGGTCTAAACCAGGTCTAAACCAGGTCTAAACCAGGACTACACCATCTCTAAACCAGGTCTAAACCAGGTCTAAACCAGGTCTAAACCAGGTCTAAACCAGGTCTAAACCAGGTCTAAACCGGGTCTAAACCAGGACTAAACCAGGTCTAAACCAGGACTAAACAGGACTAAACCAGATCTAAACCAGGTCTAAACCAGGTCTAAACCAGGTCTAAACCAGGTCTAAAGCAGGACTAAACCAGGACTAAACCAGGACTAAACCAGGTCTACCAGGACTAAACCATGTCTAAACCATGTCTAAACCAGGACTAAACCAGGACTAAACCAGGACTAAACCAGGTCTAAACCAGGTCTAAGCAAGGTCTAAACCAGGTCTAAACCAGGTCTAAACCAGGTCTAAACCAGGTCTAAACCAGGTCTAAACCAGGTCTAAACCAGGACTAAACCAGGTCTAAACCAGGTCCAAACAGGACTAAACCAGGTCTAACCAGGACTAAACCAGGACTAAACCAGGTCTAAACCAGGTCTAAACCAGGTCTAAACCAGGACTAAACCGGGTCTAAACCGGGTTTAAACCAGGACTAAACCAGGGCTAAACCAGGTCTAAACCAGGACTAAACCGGTCTAAACCGGGTTTAAACCAGGTCTAAACCAGGACTAAACCAGGTCTAACAGGACTGACCTGGTCTGACCTGGATCCAGCTGGACTCTGACAGCTCTCCTTGGATCTCACACTGATAAAGACCTTCATCAGACGCTGACACCTGCTGGATGGTCATGTGACCTGTAGGCTGCTCCGACAGGAAGTGTCCGTCTCTATGGAAACGAGCTGTGAGGTTGGAGGAATTGTGATGGAGACAGGACAGAGAGACAGTCTGTCCCTCTGTCACAGGGAGGACCGGACTCTGCAGGACCACACCTCGGTCTGAGACAGAGACAAATATAAAATAGATTTGGTCTGGTTCAGTTCTGTCTTGTATTTCCACTGTGTCAGAGGAGTTAGCAGCGTCAGCTACACAAACACTGACCTTTGACCCTGATGTGGACAGTGTCAGAGGCCTGTCCCTCTCTGGACTCACACCAGTACCTCCCACTGTCCCGGGATAGAGCGTGACTTTACACAAAGACCCTCTGAGGCTCCCCAGTCGAGTCCACACTTGGACCTGGTTCTGGACGTGTTCCTGGTCACAGTCCAGTCTGGGTCACAGCTCAGAGACACAGACTCACGTTTAAAGAACTGGTCCTGGTCTGGACTGACTCGGACTGAGGCTGGAAGAGAGAAAACATCATGAGACTTTGGGCTCTGACTGGGGCCTGTTCCAGGTTTATGAATGTAAGGTGACCTTTAACCCCTCAGACTGGTGTAGGACTGACCTCGGAGAGCGGAGCAGAGCAGCAGCGAGGCCACAGCGACACACACACACCTCATGTCTTCAGAGAGGCTCCGCTGCAGGAAACAGCACAAGAACAGACTGTTGGAAAGTTTATTTATGAATGATGTGAGTAACTCAAGAGCAAAGGTCAAGAATAACTCTTCTGACTCTGAAGAGAAAAGAGAACCAGACACGTTCCACTGGAGAACATCTGTGTTTGTCTCAAAGAACAAAAGTATCTCCAATCATCAGTAAAACCTCACGTTCATCGTCTATTATCCAGCTTTGAACAAAAGAAAGAAGATGAAGAGGTCGTGTCCTCGAAACCTCTCACAAACTCAACTTTTACTTGAAACTCTCACATTTGTGTTTGAACTGAATCTATGACTTTTCTTTTTAAAAGTGTGTCTGCTGCAGACGCCCAGAGTCCTGAGTCTAGTTTAAAGCAGAAACAGGAAACAAAGAGAACAGACTCACAGACTCTAGTTTGAAAGGTCAATGTCTCTAAAGAAGTCTCTATTTTCTGTTCAAATGAATAAAGCAGTCGATCAGAGGCAGTACTCACAGAGGACGCTCAGCTTCATGTCTCTGTCACTCTTCATCCTCTGCATCAGCTTTTATTCAGATAAAGCCCGCCTCCTCTTCTGTCTGTGGCCAATGAGGAGCCAGGGCTGAGTCACATGACCTAAACTCTTCTCTTGGACCAGTTCATGTGAAGTCTATGAGGCTTTACAGTGAGGCAGCGCCACCTACAGGACAGTGTCAGACCCTAACCCTGACCCTGACCTTTGGCACAGTTATGTCTAGAACATTCTAATTCTCTTCAGGTCTGTTTGTGTTTTTGTTTAAATGATATTTAATATGTAATTATAAAAGACTCTCTCTGAACAGGAGTCCTCGTTATCAGCCGCAATCAGCTGTTTACACCAGAGTTCTGAAACCTACACCAGAACTGACTCTAGAACAACACCTGACCAGTGTCACTAAAAACTCTCAGAACAGTCTGGTCCAATCAGAGTTAGTTTCAGGTTAAGCCCCTCCCTCTGGAGATAAAGCTCTCTTTCTCTATGGTTCACTTTCAAAATCAAAGAAAAAAGTTATTGACAGATTTAGGCCATTGTGACGTTTGGGGAGAGGTGAACCCCACAAAAAGGGACTATACTTCTTTTTTCCACTCACATTCTTGTTAGTCCGGACTTGATTATGAATTTTTTTATAGTGTTAAGTTGTAAAACAGGAGTAATGGACTTATCGGACCATAGCCCAGAAAATCTTCAAACAAGACACTTACAAACACCACTTGGAGGTTGAATACAAGTATTCTACATGGAACAGGTGAGGTCTGAGAGAAGGAGCATCAGGACTGACCCACAACAGGAAGTGACTCTGTACATCTCTTCTGTCTACAGGAAGTGCTTCCTCTGTCGCCGTGGAAACAGCCCCTCCCTCTGGGCTCAGGAGGATGACGTCACAGCCGTCACCTCTGAGTACGATTTCTGAAGAGCTGTCTCCATTTGTTTTAAACTCTCACACTTTTATTTCCTCAACACAACGTAAACAGAACCTGTTCACAGCCACTGTCCCGGACAGGTCCAGGGATTGTCCCAGACAGTCCCTGGATCTGTCCCAGCACTCGCACTGCCCCTGAGCACTTCCTCCAGGGGTGCATTTAATAAAGTGTGTTCTCCAGGATGAGTGTGTCCCAATGCCCCGCCCCTTTTCTGCCCTTGGTGCACACGCTGAGGAAGAGGAAGGGGATTACCCACAATTCCTCTGTTTTTGGGACATTTCATCCAAAAAGGACCTGTGCGTTTGAGTTCAGTTTTATTCAAGTTGCAGTCTGAAGTTCTGAATGTGTATTTATTTAAAATATTTTCTGGTGTAACTTTATTAAAAATTTGCAGATTTATCTCGTTATGTTTTTAAAATGCGACGAGGCATTTTAATAATGGATTATCAGTTCTTATAAAAGATCCTGCAACTTATTCAATTATTATTTTTAACCTGGTCTGACAGAAATGATTCTTTGCTGTGGATTTGTCATTATTTTCAGAAACAGTACGACGTAAAGAGATTTAACGCATGTGGACGCATGTGGAGGACGTGAACATGGCCGTCACAAAGTGTGCACACTTGTTCACCAACACAAAGTGCACTCTTCGTGGAGGGCTGTTGGGACAGAGCCTCTGAAGAGCCGGGACGGTCCTGAACATGAACACTTTTTGACTGGTTGCTCATTTTTGCTCGTTGTGTTTAGTTGTTTAAAAATTAAGATCCCTGTTGCGATTGAAACCTGGCAGTGAAAGGAATTGTGGGTAAAGTCCTCAGGTCTGTTGGGACAGGCCTTCGACTATGGTTACAGTATGTTCTTTTTAAACTGACTGTAAATAAAACACAGGAACATTAGAAACATTGCTTGTCAGAGTTGTTTTCTGTAAAAGATACATTTGTGTTAATATTTTATTATTTCATAAATAATTACATCTTCAGGTGTAAACCATGTCTGACTCAAAGAAGTGTCAAACACAAGGACTCGTGTCTCACCTGGTTTCTCAGAGAAAGTGTCTGCTCAGAGACAACAGAGGCTCTTCAGAGGAAACAGTCTGAAACAGAAGAGGCTGTGGCTTTACCTCAAACGCTGCTGTGGTCCCCTCTTCTTCACTTTCACACGAAAAACACTCAAAACCACTCACCTCTGCCTCCAGAGTTTGACTGAAACAAGAGAAGGTGGAAATGTAATCGATTATTACCAAATAAAGCTTTCATTTTTAAACAAAACAAACACACACCTTTTTCAGCTTCAACCAATAAAGAGAATAAATAATAATAATATCACAGCAGGACCCTAGACCAGACCTAGACCAGGTCCAGTCTCACGGAGGTCAGTGTTAGTCCAGACTCAGACCAGGTCCAGACTCAGACCAGGTCCAGACTTAGACCAGGTCCAGACTTACACCAGGTCCAGACTTAGACCAGGTCCAGACTCAGACCAGGTCCAGACTCAGACCAGGTCCAGACTCACGGAGGTCAGTGTTAGTCCAGACTCAGACCAGGTCCAGTCTCAGACCAGGTCCAGACTCACGGAGGTCAGTGTTAGTCCAGACTCAGACCAGGTCCAGTCTCAGACCAGGTCCAGACTCACGGAGGTCAGTGTTAGTCCAGACTCAGACCAGGTTCAGACTCAGACCAGGTCCAGACTCACGGAGGTCAGTGTTAGTCCAGTCTCAGACCAGGTCCAGACTCACGGAGGTCAGTGTTAGTCCAGTCTCAGACCAGGTCCAGACTCACGGAGGTCAGTGTTAGTCCAGTCTCAGACCAGGTCCAGACTCACAGAGGTCAGTGTTAGTCCAGACTCAGACCAGGTCTGTGTTTCTAAACGTGTAATGCATCTGGAAGGTTCTCTGTAAATATTTCAGTAGCTCATTATAAACTTAAATGTTTAATAAAAGTACTTTATTGTTGGAGTTTTGTTGAAGAAAATGACATCACATCCATTTACTTATAATTTAGTTTTTATTTGTATTTGCTTTTATAAAAAAATAAAAGACAAATAAATAAAATGTAAACACGAACATTTTCATTACATTCCAGCTTTAATAAATAATAAAAATAAATAGTGGTTGTGAGTAAACGTTTTGTCACATTTTGCTGAAAATTTATAAAAAAAGTTTATGTTTCTATAAAATATAAAGCAAAATAATAATAATAA